>JABGLZ010000588.1:128890-158520 GCA_014705045.1 Colletotrichum theobromicola | reverse complement strand
GGCCGCGGGAGGACATCTGCAGTGGTGGTGGTGGTGGTGGTGGTGGTGGAGGCAAAGCGAGAGATAAGGGCGCGGGCAACGAGGGCGCGGGAGGTGATGTTTTAGAGAGAAAAGACGGACGCCGCCTATTTTTCTTGTACTAGAGCGGACATATTTCCTGTGGTCCTAAATATTAATATCTCCTTCTTAATAGGATAATTAAAAACGATAATAATGATGATAAAAATAGAGATAATAATAAGGATAACGACGACGACAACGACGACGACGACGACGACGATGAAGACGATGAAGACGATGAAGACGACGAAGACGACGACGAGGACGACGATAAAGACGATAGTAAGTAAGCTTATAATACAGGAGATTTAGCAGTTCTAGCACAGGAAATATGGGCGGTCTCAAAAGAAGATATGGAGGATAGCGAGGCGGGGGATACTTATAGATTGACTGTTGAAATGAACATTCCGAAGGTGCACGGCTGTGAGCGTCGCCCTCTCAAGAAACATTGCAAATTTGAAAAATGAGCCCTTCCGTAGAAACGCTGGACAAAGCTAAGGTGGGTTTAGACGGTATTGAAACTAGGCGTCGGGTGGAAATGTCAACGATATGCACCAAACTACAAAAGTTGTTGCTCTGTCTACGAAGAGGCTCAATGGGCTGCGACTTTACATGCCGCGCAACGTTGCTCGGCGCGTTGACAAAGCAAATGCACAACTGTAATGTTTTGGATCTCTCCTCAGAGTCGGACTGTCTACATTATGGCGTAGCGGCCACTGCTGCTGCGTTGCGTGCCTTTCGCTCTCCGGAGTGGTACAATAGGTCTCGACATCTGCATGGATGTGGGGTGACCGACAAGATCTTTGATGGTGAATGTTCGAGCTTCGGCGAGGTTGAGCAAGGCATCTGTTTGGACGATTTCTGATGGGGCCATCTGAAGGGCTGATAATCGCCATCGATACACAGGCAGTAATAGTGACTCACGGAGCACAAGGGTTGCTTCAGGCTCTTATATTCCCGGCTATGACTATGTGCACTATGAGGAACCCATCTCTGCAGGATTACCAGGTGAATTCCGTCACGGCACTTGCATTCTGGTCGTGCAAGCTGTCTTTGTAGACTTTAGTTCGCATAGCAGAGGCTTTTTTTGCCACAGTGTATAAACTTTCATCTTGTTCCAATCCAAAGATTCATCGATTAATCGAACATCAAAATTTAGGAACAGGGATGCTAGAAGCTATGAAGAGTTAGACAAGGACATTGAAGCAACCTGGCCCTTCGCAGCAAGACCATCTAGAGATCATAGTTCTCCTACTTACCAGTCGAAGTTCATGCATAGCAAGATCCTGTAAGCGACGTCAGCCCAGGGCACTTGGTTGGTTAGCGACTATTGGGGGTCCAAACCTTTCCAATACAATTGAATGGTCCCATAAGAAATGGTTTCGCCATATCTAACTGATCGTTCTCAAACTCAGGATCGCGAAGCCATCGTTCAGGGTGGAACTCGAGAGGTTTCTTGAAGTACTGTTCCTGTGTGTGCATAGATAGAAAATGGATACCAACAATAGTGCCTTCAGGGATCCATTCGCCACTGATTTGAGAACCTCCCTTAGGTATGACTCGAGGTAACATAATTGGTAGTGGTGGATGTAGTCGAAGCTGCATGTATAGTGAGGTTAACGAGGGCTCTCCTACATCCATGCAAGGGGTTAGTAGCTTAAACGTCAACTTACTCCTTCTTGGATTGCTGCTTGCAAGTATGGTAGATTTGCCAAAGCCTCAAGTGACATGTCTTCGGATGTGGAAAATCTCGACCGGACCTCCCTAGTGACCCGTTCCAAATGTTGTGGACTCCGAAGAAGGTAAAACGTAATTGCTGAGAGTGCTGAAGCAATGGTTTCTGTCCCTGCTGTCATGAACAGGAAGCCGTTGGCGTATTGTTCTTCCATCGTCAAGCTGTCAGATTCTTTCTCCATTCCAAGGATTCTAGACCATAAGTCCGGATGTTTAGGCTCTCGCCTCAGTCGCCTTTCGACACGCTCAGCGCAATACATCCAGTTCTCAATCTGCTTCTTCTGCACAGCCGGATTATACTTGAGAAAGGCATCTGCAAGGAACCTAGCAACTCGACTGTGGGTTTTGACCCCCAACAGAAAAGTGGCAGCTTTCACAGATCCAAAAATAGACTCGACCCACGGAGAACACTCCCCTTCTTCAAGCATGTTGAGGTCTTCGTTGAACGTCAAGTCGCCCATGATGTCAAATGTCGTGCAGTTGAAGTACTTCACCATGTCGATCGTATTGCCAGCGCCAGCCTTTCCGGCCAACTTGTCGATAAACTTCTCAGCCCACCGATGAAAGATAGGCTGCTGATCTATGAGCGCTGTATTGCTGAAAGACCGAGCAAGTACCTTTCGTTGGCGAGCATGTATCGAATGATCTCTTGCTGTGATGAGGTTGCTGACATCCGTGAAAGCGAAAATCTTGGAGTAAAATATCGGCTCCTTGGTTATACCGCCTTCTCTTGCAACGTTGAAACCATGGATGTCCTTCCAGACCCCATCTCCGCCCGCAAAAGATAGCACGTTTGGTGCTACTCTGACGATGGGACCATACTTTCTGTGAAGTGCAGGCCGATCGATATTGTCTGTGCCATTGACAATTGACCATATCTCGAATAAGTTTGAAAACGCACGAGATGTCGGCCCTGGAAATTTGCTCAAGGGACCGAAGAAGGCACCATAAACGACGGCGATCGTTCTGTACGCAATACACAGAATCAAGACAGCAACAGCCACGTCTGAATACACAGGATGGATCATAGCTAAGGCGAATAAAGAGTTAGGCATCGTAGACTCTCCGGAATCGCATTACTGCCCAAAATCTCCTCGCCGTCTTACTTGTCTTATGTCTAGGACTGAGTCATCTGCACTCTACCGTACTCATTCCCAGATCCCTGTGACGCTTGCAAAGACACAGGTCCCACTCAGCTGAACTGTCAACCAGGGGGGAAGGAGTTCTTTCCGGGGAGTCGATGTCTCGATTGGGCAACTAATTATACTTTGGGAACTGCCGACGAAATCGGACGTTCGATCCCATTATAGTTTGATAAAGCCCGATGAAAGGAAAAGGTGGGTTTCGGTAACTTTCATCCCACATGTGATGGGTGCCGCCCCACTGGAACGCTTGTGACGCGAATCATGTATATGCCTAGGCGATCGATTGCCCAAAACGTCTCCTCCGATGCTGTTGACGCATGCCCATTTGGTTGCTAGGGGGATGATAGGATTACTATTGATGAACTGAAGAGAATCCTGCAAACGATAGGATTGTCAATGATGCTGGAAGGACGTCACGCATTGCGCAGACCTTGAGCTGTATACTTGAACGTCAATTTTACTGTGATATCTACCAGGAAAGCGGATACAGTTCACCTCGGTGGAGTGCTCATACGAGATTTCCGGCTCAACACCTGGCTAAGAGTAGGTGGGTAAATATCAAGAGAAATTCAATGGGATTGCAAGACTACACCCTAAGGACCAAGCTGAACCTCTATAATCGCACAATCTCCTTTCTTGTCACCATGTGCTTTCCAAACCTTCACAATCCGCAATCTATCATCCGCGTCTTTGATCAAAGTTTCCCACTGGCCCAACGTTCGCTCTTTCGCATTGTGCATCATCATCATGACGATGTCAGCGTGGTTGATGAACCATTCGCTATCCTCGCCGTAGAGATCCGGGGCAATCATATCCTCAATCAGAATCCGAGATTTATGATCCATAGCCTCGGATATCATCCTCAGAATATTGGCCGCGACTGAATCTGAGTGGTCATGTAACACACGCCGCATGAAATACACGTCAGCCCCTTTGACAGGCTGCGGATGGAATGCGTTGTGTATCTGCCACTGAATTGCAAGTCCAGAGTCTTTGTAGATTGATCTGCCGAGGAGGATAGGTTCCTCCAGATCTTGTACAATGAACTTGATGTGGCGGTTTGCTTTGGCGATTTCGCTGGAGACGTGACCACTCCCCCCGCCTACATCCACAACAAGAGCTCCGGGTTGAAGACTTTGAAATGGATAAAGCGCAAGGCTTGATGCATATGAGCCGGTGAAAGGAGTCATTCCAAGCGAAAATCGGCGACCTCGGTCTGGGTCCTGCTTGTAGTAATAATCAAACGATTCTAAATCAGCTAGAACATTGTAAGTATTTGGAGCACTATATAACAGGTGTTTGATCCAACGCACTTTGGAACGCCGTTGAAAAGGCGCTCTTTCCGTTGTCCACTTGAAAGTTTTTTGCTTTCATCGTTGCAGAGAAGGCTGAGCCCGCGCGGAATATGTCGTCGGAGCTGTCTTGTATTAGAGCTGTGTTACCTCCGTGGCAGAGGGGGTGGGGGGCGTATCTCACCATAAACCCATCAGAGCTTCGACTCCCGGTAGTTTTAAGATGATCGAATTCGCGTTATGCGCGTACAGGCCTGGTGATACCTCCTGGAACACATATCGTTGAGTCAGATATCGCAATAGACGGCCTGGCAAACATGTCAACTCGGATCTTCGAAGAGTTGAAGGCCGAACTACATACTGATAAGTTCCTGCGACCCTCCGCTGCGCTTCGCCAGATCAGCCAAGGTGCTTGGGCTTTTAGGATCTGCGGAGACGAGTTGATGTAATTTGAGCTCGAGAGCAGTGTTCAGAAGAGCCGGAAATGCATGTCCCCCAGTTGACTGCATCATCCACTGTATAATTCTGGAGTCAGAGGAAGTCGATCAAGAATCCCCAACACATGATCGAGTACGGCGGGGAAAACAGGACTTACACCCATAGGGCCCTGGACCAATGCTGTCAATTTCTCACAGGCTCTGACAATGCATCGCCTCGAGTTCTCAGCAATTGGGGGTGCAAGGAGAATTTCTGGATCGAGTTCTTCCAACGAAGGCGGCTTTTGGGCGTGGGTCTCGAGCTCGAGAAGTAGTTCGTCGATGCTTTGGTGAAGAATCTGTCTCAGATCCCTCAGGTCTTGGGTTTTTGAGATCGTGGTGGTCATCACTATGGAGTTGCACAGGCGATATTGTGTAGGGAGATTAGGTGTATGCTCCCGTTTGCAAAATAGGTCCAGGTGTAAGAACGTTGATGCTCGCAGGTGGAAAACTCCTCACTACGTCGTCTTTTCTAAGAAACATTCGTAAAACCTTCGTGATATAGAGTTTAGCATATGCCTATGGTGAAACATTACACTTCCCGTCAGTCACTGACACCGTATCTCCCGTGTCCACGGCGTCGACAGTGTTCAGAGATCTTTCCATGAAGAAATCACTACTTATACCATTGAAATTGTTCAAGCTTAAATGTTGGGATCTTTAGTCATCATATCCCTTACTACACCCATGAAATCCCCACAGTAGCTCTTTTCTGCTTTCATGTATGTTTTCCCATCTTTCACAAAACCCCAGCCAATGGTGATCCACTCCTGCGGATCATAGTCCGGCGCCAATTGAATGAACTTCGCCAGTCTGTCATCGAGTGCGGGAAGGCTCTCTCTTGACAACTTCGTAGCATAGAATGCCGCCCTTTCAATATCGCCTGTCTCGAAAGATAATGTGAGAGCAAAAGCAAAACTGCCGTCCTTTGCTCTCGATAGTTTGCTGATTACCTCAACATCGGCCTCTTCCAATGGTTGACAGCCTGCTAATTCAAGCAGTCGATCGGCTTGCTCTTTGCTGAGCGGTCCTGGAACACGCCAGTAAATGTTGATCGTACGAGAGTGCCAGTCGACAGCAATAGTTCTCACTCTGTCCAATCCATGGTCTCTGAAAGCTTCAAGGTGACGACGGATTCGTTGTGGAACAAAGTCAACGTCGAGAACATCTTCCATATGACGTGTCTGACCCAAAAACAACCATGCCTTCACGAGTCCCTTAGAGGCGTCAAAGTCACACCATTGCTGTACCTCGCCGTCGAAAAGTGAACTCCAATCTTGGACCAAGTCCGTCAAGGGGCTTTGCTCGATGAAGCCCGCTTCAATTGCGGTAGCAACGATATCGGCTGATTTAGCTTGGAAGAAACGATAGTTCAGCGCGGAATCCTTCGAGGTGACTCTCCATCCCACAGGGGCGTTGTGGAAATGGGCGCGATATGCTTCCAGAACAGCTGTCGTAATTGATGCAGAAAAGGGCGCATCGAGAATCTGACAAAACTGTTCTACGTCTTTCATGAATCGATGATATGAAAAACTAATCGTATCTTTCGGGCTTGGTGGTTTGCAATCATGGTGGTTTTCGTCATGATAGCTTGTGAAGTTGGCGTGGTGTAATGTACTCATCATGTTGCTAGTTACGTTGGGTGACTTTTCGTAAATCCAATATGAGACAAGATGTGATCAGAGACCAGAGAAGGCGTCTCGAAGGAGAATCCAAACTTTGTCATGGAAATAGCCGCGTTATTCGGTGACTATGTGGGAACTGAGATCGCTTACAAGAATTATATGCAGATTTGGGAACGAATGGGATACAATGTAATGATATTCAAGTATATGTCTGACGAGATCTTGGTTAGAGAAAGTGATGCTTCCAATTCAACCGCTTCAGAAGCTACCATGGGTATGCTTGACTTCTTTCACCTTCTCCATGCATTTTTTCTCCATTAGCCAAACGTGCATCTACACCAGTTCCGAACGTTGATATTCTCAAACCACAGAGTTTGGCTAAATCTTCCCCGCCTTGCGCGCGTGCCGCGGTGCCGTACGGTAGTGCGGACGGACGGAAATTACGGCATCTTCGGATTCACGCGGCCCTGATTACAGCGAAAAGCTTAGTTCTTTTCCGAGCATATGCTCATTCGGGCGCCCACTTCTGATTACACCATCCAGCCAATGCCGGTAGCAGAAGAGACAGTGCCTTTGCGTGCCCAATCTATACCTCCACTACCGTGGTTCGCCAGCCTTACGGCGATTTCGTGTGCGGAATGCCAAGCAATGCCGCCTGCCTCATCCTAGACCGAGTTCTAGATTTCCTAAGAGCTGCGCTGGAGCAAGACGTAACTACTTCTCATCGGACCTAATCCCAGACAAAAGTCTCGTGCGTCGAATCTGATCACCCCTTCTTCCGCCATCCAGCCAAAAGCATTACTGCGAACAAAGCTCCGTGAATAACGAGATGGCCTGGTGGACCACCCGCCATTCTTTCTTCGGGTCTATAGTTGCCTCTGCGATTCTGGATTCTTCTCCAAGCTCTTCTGACAGGGAAGAGGTGGTAAATAGCCATAGACCGTGCGATCATGGCGCTGTTATTGTCGAATGTCTTACTATCACTTTGGACAAGAGACAAAAGGCATAGAAAGTTGGTAGCTAGAAGCATGCCAGCATAATTATGACACACTAAAACCGCCTCTTCGCTAGCATTCGGATCTTGTAGTTGTTTGCGTGGCTGGCAAAAAAATGATGCGGAGGCCAATGACTCGAAAATTAGGTGTCCAAAGATGGCAACTTTCCCGATGTGCATTTTTTCCCGTGACGAGTCGATCGAGCGGACATGAAAGTTGGTTCCGTTCTGTTGGCTGGGTCAATCGAAGAATAAACAGATGCCGGTGGGTTTCTGTTTTGAATGGCTGACTTCCATTGATGGATTGTTGAGATGAGCCCCTGCAACTTTATACTATGGTTCCCGACTAACCGCGCCCCTACGACGTACGTTAGGCCCAAAGGAATTGCTAGCAAGGGTTTGTACACTACGGCGAGGTCCTATGCATGACTAAGTGGTGCGTTAACTGCATCCCTGTAGACTACTCATATCCCAAAACCTTGACTACGCTGTTCCAGTGAAAAGTTTCCATCCGGGGAAAGATTTCCTTACGGGTAAAAGTTTCCTTCCAGGGAAAGAGACCACCCTCCAATAATGAACAGCCTGTCGGCAGTACACCACTTGTAGCGACTCAGATGTCAGCGGGTCCTCACACTATCAATCAACTTCAGCTTAGGAAGCTCACCAATCCTAATATAGAGAGCGCGAGGAACTCGGAAACTCGGTACACATTTGAGCATCCACATTTGATCGTGCCAATATGAAACAAACAATTACAAGCCACAAGCAGCCGAGCTCGAGAAACCTCCGAACCGCTCCATCTCGGCTCCTGACCGATAACCAGACGAGGCGGCATACTCTCATGAAATATTGGCTTAAGGGTGAATCGGCCTTTTTGAGTGACCAGCGAAGTTGCAAATATCGGCAGTACCTAGGTACGATTCACTTCCAGAAGACGCAAGATATGCCCACCCTTGCCACAGGTTGTCTACCTTTGGACACATCCTTATCGAAGCACCCAAACTTAGTCTCTCGCCCTCTTAGTTGCATGGTCAGTTGTGGACGGCGCAAGAATATCTCATCACGTTGAATCCCAGCCAGGAGTTTTTGGGTCTATGGAGCCGGTCATCACATTGACATAGGCGGAAAACAGGAGCACCCTTCCCCTAGCGCTGTTTCAATTTGCTGCATTATCAATCACGATTTGTTCACCAAATTCCGATCGTTTTAGTCTCGTCCAGAAGAAGTCCAACATGGGAAGCCTCACCATTGATGTCGAAGATTCGAATTCTGAGATTCAAGTGAGAGAACTACATCCTTACTTTGGTGCCGAGATTTCAGGAGTGGATCTATCAACCGCTATCTCGGATAGTGTCTTCAAGCATATAAGTGCATTATCCGCCAAGGTGAGAGAATCAATCCGGTTCTCACAGAATCGCGCCAGGAGAGATCCTGCACACCGCGTGATATGTTACTAACCAACGATAGTACGGCGTGATTGTCTTTCGCGGCACTGGTCTTGATGACTCTAGTCACGTCGAGCTAGCTCGCCGTTTTGGTCCCCTCTTTAGCATGAAGAAAGTGCTTGGAGATGCAGAAACACGACTTAAGACCCACGAGCTTGCTGATTTGAGTAACATCGACCCGGAAACAGGAGAGCCTGTGGCAGCCGAAGGACCCAAGGCCCAAATTGGTAAACTATCGTCTTTCTTCCATGCGGATCTCGCGTACAGTCAACAGCGAGCCTCATGGAGTCTCCTCAGAGCGCATGAGATCCCACCGCTAGAATGCGGAGGTGACACCATCTTTGCCGATACTAGAACTGCCTTCGAAGACCTGGACGAGGTCGAACCAGGCCTTAGGAAAAGACTGTTATCCAGTGCTTACATGGGTGTTCACTCCTGGCAGCACGCCCAGAAAATCAGTAACCCCGACTTATATAAAGATTTGGACCCTTCATCCCATCCAATGGCTAGACATCGGCTTGTAGAGTTACACCGGCCCTCAAATAGGACGAACCTCTACCTTGGACTGTACATGCACCATATCGAATGCGCACCAGAGGAGAGCGAAGAAATGGCGGAGCTTCAACAAAAGCTGATGAAACATGCAACCCAATCCAAATACCAATTGAATGTGAAATGGCAAAGTCCAGGCGACTTGATCATATGGGACAACAGGTGAGTCGACAGTACCAACGAACAACAGTGCTCAATCTTCTCGGTGCGCTGACTTGTCGTGGCAGGACTGTAATGCACAAAGCTGGTCCCGGAAGCTATGCAGGACGGTTTATAAGGGATTTGAGACGGGCAACAGTGCTGGAAGTCTGACTCTATTGTTGGCATCGTTGAAGCATTGGTCTAGATGTTGTGACTAGTAACCTCAAAACAAGGGGTGGGTGATGGTCATAAAAGTCGCAAATAAGGATTAACAACATTCAGGCTTTGATTTGGCATAGTGTGTATCGAATTCTGCATGTTTATATTCCTTAGTCCAAGACTTCATGATATGGCCAACTCCAGGAGTCAACAACAGGATGTCGGTTATAGACGATGGATTACCATGACTTTCAAGCATAGCTGCCGCATGTAGTGGGTATGAGTATGATTTTGTTTTTGAGCTGAATAGAATGTTAGAGACCCCGATTCAAAGCCCCAAAGAAACACAATACAGAGCGCCCCCACCCCCCCCTCCCTCCATCCCTGCGAGGACCAATTGCTTTGTATTGGGACACACGGTAGCACTGATATATACCCGGCATCACACACTTTACGGGTCAACACCAATGAGTCTATTGAAATGATCTCTAAGAATACAGAGTCTTTACTGATCAATTGCGCATCGTCTTAAAAAGGCCATCTCGCTGGCTAAACCAGGCCCAAAACTGACTGCCACTACATGCTCACTTCCTACACCCATATTCCTGAGCAGATCAAGCACGCAAATTGCCGTGGGGCTCCCTGTATTTCCCCTGGTTCTGTAGATTTGTCGAGTTGCCCTTATCTGATGGTCATTCAAAGCCATGCTGTCTTTGACGTTGTTGATCACTGCTTCTCCTCCTGGATGGAGAGCCCAGTCGAAGTCAGAGATGTCGAGTTCAGAATTACCGACCTTCTCGCGATATGATGGGAGAAGCTTATCCCATAGCGGTCGGACAGACTGCTTGGCAATGTCCGGAACCTGTTTCGAGATGATGCTGGTAAAGCCGGTCGTCTTCACCATGGCTCCCATGTGGTGTATTGTTTCTGGAACAGTCATGCGCTCCCACTCAAGTAGCTGGAACTTGGCCTGGGCAGGGTCATCCAAACCATCATCGTTACACAATACAAACGCAGATGCCGCATCGCCGAAGATGGCGCCCGCGATGTCCATGTTCTCAATGTCGGTAGCGACCTCAGCTTCGGCGTATTGGTGTCTCAAATACATGGTGCAGACCTCTGAGGCAAAGCAGAGAATACGGGCAGGCCTCTTACGAGACGTCGCGGCCATGGCAATATTGGCAGCCACGCGCATCAGGGCGACGCTACCAGCGCAGCCAACACCGTTCAGGAACATGTTCTCAACATGATAGCCCAGACCCAGCCTCCGGGCCACAAGGTAGTCGTAACCAGGGAGGCTCAGGGAACCTACGGTGACTCCTATCACGTGCGTGATCTCTTCCGGGTCACCGCCCCAGTCGCGCAAAGCCTTTCGACAGGCCTGAACTGTAAGATCAACGCCGACCTTGCGGAACCGCGCGTCTAGTTCATCAATGGTTGGAACCTCAGGTTGACAGCCAAATCCGGTCTCGAAGTCCATTGTCGATGCTCGTGTTTCAATTCCGCTGCTCATTGTGAGCTTCAGCAGTCTAGCGAGTCTGTATGAAAGTCCAAGTATTAGCCTTTATAATGTGAAAATAGTAAAGACAATAATATTTACACCGGCTTTTGAATATCGTGGAATTTCTTTGCCCAGTTTACAAATGTCTCGGGTGGGATCAAGTATGGAGGATACTGCGAGCCGATTCCAGTGATCCATAGACCGGGAACCGGCGAATGATTCAGCTGCTTGCCATTTGCACCGTTTTGTGAGTGCCCATTCTGCTTCTCGTTGATTAAAGTGATTCTAGTCATGATATTTGACGTGGTAAACAATTGCAAGTTTAGTTGCACCGAACATTCTACAATAGAAGGAGGCGATGACTCTTAGAAGGCCGGCTGAACAAACCCTCCGTGGCTGCTACAGAGCTGAAGTATGCAAATAACCGCAAGTATGATCGAGCACTGAACGCAAAGGCTAATTTAATCGATTAAACAGAAACCCGGGTGAATGATTCCAAACGACAAGAACCCATCAAATTCGCACGACCACTATTGTTCACTGACATTCTAGCCAAAAGTCGGCTGTCACCAAAATCTCCGAGTTTCACGCTTCTTTGAAAGCTCCGAGCATGCAACTGCGACGATTCAGCAGGGGATGCTATTTTGCAGGTTATGGGATGGCTACCTCAGGTTGGTGTTTGCAAAGTACTGCCCAATAAAGGAAATGGTTCTGAAACACTAGACCCGAAGTATTTGAAGCCGACGGGAGCGATCCCTTCGCTCTCGATTTACTTACCCCGTGCTCTCGGGCCGCATATCCCGTCGGGTTTGTCGACATGCTTCTGATATCCATTATCCGAGATCAGAGTCAGCGCCGTCGGCAATGTTATCTTTGTAAGTCGGTGTGCTCCACTTCAGATCGTGGACATCGATGGCATGCTTACTACGACGGTTGTCTGACAGCCTACTGACTGGATACAAGCTTCACCGAATGGACTGGAGTCAAAGACCTTTCCTGTTTGGCAAATCACTCAATTCAGCAATAACGGCTTATTCACCAAACAATGTTGTCAAATATGTCACAGTATTACGGCGAAGACTCGGTCTCGGGTCGCAGTGGTAGCCGCGATAGTGGTGTTGCGGTGAATGGTGTGGATGGCTTCGACACAGCCGACGCAACAGACAGCGGTAACCGCATTCATACTACTTCTCCTGGGAATAGCCATACAGCCCCTTTCGAACCGGTGGCAATCTGTGGCATGGGAATGAGGCTCCCAGGGGGCGTGAACGATCCAGAGGCCTTTTGGGATATGCTCGTGAATAAGCGCGACGGGCGATGTCCAGTACCCAAGGACCGCTATAATGCCGAGGCGTGGCATGCGCCGGGCAAGAAAAGACATGTTCCCAGTGAGCATGGCTACTTTCTGGACAGCAGCATCGATATCAAGAACGCCGATGCTTCCTTCTGGTCGATGACCCAGAAAGAGCTGGAGATATTGGACCCGCAACAACGCCTGAGTCTGGAGGTTGTTTACGAAACCCTTCAGAGGGCCGGCCAAAAGCCCTCGGAGCTCCGAGGAAGAAAGATTGGTGTTTGGGTTGGCAGCTTTGGCGGCGACCGGGCAGAGCTGGATGCCGCCGACCCACAAACCGTTCATCCCTACAACCTACTCAACGGCTTCGACTTCATGCCGGCGGATCGAATTCACTATGAGTTCGGATTCATGGGCCCGAGCGTAACCGTTCGAACCGCTTGCAGCTCCTCACTGTTGGGACTGCACCAAGCCTGCTATGCTCTGATTCATGGCGACTGCGAAGCAGCGATTGTGGCTGGCACTAGCATTATATACTCCCCCACTCTTACAGCCACCATGAACGATCACAACGTTCTGTCTCCTTCAGGGACGTGCAAAACGTTCGATGCTGAGGCGGACGGTTTCGTTCGAGGAGAGGCCGTCGTCGCTGTCTACGTCAAGAAACTCAGCGACGCGGTCAGAGACGGGGATCCTATCTGTTCGGTGGTACTTGCCACAGCCAGCAACTCTAGTGGCAAGTCCTCCACCATGACAGCACCAAATCCAGATGCACAGGAAGACTTAATCCGGAGGGCACACGAGGTCGCTGGTATTAAGGACTACTCCAGGACTGCGATGATGGAGTGTCATGGGACAGGGACACCCGTTGGTGATCCTCTCGAATGCGAGGCTGTGGGACGCGTCTTTCGAGATCATGGCGGCATCTACATTGGCTCCGTCAAGACGAATATTGGGCACGTTGAAGGTGCCGCTGGCCTTGCCAGCGTCTTGAAGATGACACTTGCTCTTCAAAACGACACGATACCTCCAAATGCCAACTTTAAAACCCCCAATCCAAAGATCCCGTTCGACCGCTACCAGCTTAAAGTTCCTACACAGGCCGTTTCATGGCCTCAAGGGAAAGATAGAGTCGTCGGTGTTGGTTCATATGGTGTCGGCGGCTCTAATGCGTACGCCCTCTTAGCGTCAGTTGACCACGTCGGCATTAAAAACGACGGCATAAATAGCAACAGAGCGAAACCACATTCTGCAGTGGTACCCATTGGTTCAGAGTCACCCAAACTCCTTCTCTTCTCCGCAAAGCATCCACAAGCTCTCGAGAAGATGGTGAAGCGCCATCAGGCTTACAATCTAGCCCACCCAGATCGACTTGGAGATGTGGCATATACACTAGCAATGAAAAGGGAGATGCTAAGCTACCGCGCCTGTTGCGTATCGAATGGTATCGATGACTTCCCAGTACTCAAGTCGACTCGACATGGTATATATGACCCTGCACAGCTGGTCTTTGTGGTCACCGGACAAGGCGCACAGTGGGCGCAGATGGGAAAGTCCCTAATGGAGAACATACCATCATTCAAATTTCCAATGATTGCGATGGACAAAGTGTTGCAAGAATTACCAGACGGTCCGACATGGAGTTTAATAGGTATGTCAAAGCTTCAAACTCACTGTCGAAAAGCCTGATAGGGACACAATCATTGACCAAGCGTATTGAGAACACAGACGAGATACTGGCACCAAAAAGGGTTTCCAGAATCAGTAACGGGCAAATCTCGCAAGTTTGTTGCGCGGCTCTTCAGTTGTCTCTTGTCGACCTCTTGCAGACATACAACATCAAACCGGCGGCGGTGGTAGGCCACTCTTCAGGAGAAATCGCAGCTGCATACGCTTGCGGGGCGATAACTCTGCGCGAAGCCATCATCATTGCCTACTATCGCGGCAAGGTGTTGGGGGCTGTAGAAGACTCAATTGGTGGTATGGCTGCTATTGGAATGGGAAAATTGCAGGTCACGCCACATCTTCGGCCTGGCGTCCTAGTCGGATGCGAAAACAGCCCCAGCAGTGTGACACTAACTGGAGATAAAACGGCTCTGGATCTAGTGGTCACGGAGATTAAGGATAAACATCCAGAAGTACTTGCCAGAGCTCTGCAAGTGGATAAGGCATATCACTCCCATCACATGGAAGCTGTTGCTGCACAATATCTCGACCTTCTTCGACCTCATGTGCAGCCCCGTGACCCAAAAACGCCATTTTTCTCCAGCGTCACAAGTCAACGCATATACAAGGGTGCTGAACTCGGTCCCGGTTACTGGGTTCAGAACTTGGTATCGCCGGTTCTTTTCAACGGGGCCATGTGCGAGGCTTTGCACGCCCTTGAGTCGGAGAAGATCTTCCTCGAAATTGGTCCGCATTCTGCTCTGGCAGGCCCTATTCGCCAGATCATAGGGGCCGAAAAGGCCAATGCTGAGTATGTGAGCACCCTCATACGCGGCCAAGACCCTCACCAGGAGGTTCTACGTGCTGTGGGCGAGCTATGGCTACGCAACCATCCGCTGGCTTTGGATCGTGTGTTCGAGGAAGGAGAATTTCTTACAGACCTTCCGACATATCCTTGGCATTATGAAGGGCCACTTTGGCATGAATCTAGACTCTCCGAGGAGTATCGTCTCCGCAGGTTCCGGCATCATGAACTGCTCGGTAGCAGAGTTTTGCAGAGCACAGACTCAAGTCCCGGCTGGCGTAATCTGCTGCGTCTAGAGGACGTGCCTTGGATTGCAGAGCATGAGGTCGAAGGAACTATCATCCTTCCAGGTGTCTCTTACTTGTGTATGGCTGGTGAGGCAGTGAGACAGCTTACAGGAAAGGGCACTTTCGTTTGCAAGCAAGTCCACTTCGTTGCGGCCCTGCCGATGACGTACGACAGCCAGACAGAAATCATTACACAGCTTAATCAAATACGTCTGACCGACTCAATCGACTCGGATTGGTACGACTTCACCATTTCTAGCTACCAGGACGGAAGCTGGGTGAAGCACGCACATGGCAAGGTCCGAGATGGGAGCGAATCGTCCGATGATAAGCTGGGCAAGCATGGTGTCGATTTGAACCGCAGCGACTTCCCAAGGGTGTGCTCCTCTGCCGCGTGGTATCGTAAGTTCAGATCCCTCGGCCTGGAGTATGGACCCCGCTTCAGCGGCATGGACATCGCCGCGAATCCCTTGAAACCGCATATCGAAGCAAGTTTGGAGCTTGGATTACTACCGGAAGAAGAAAAATACTACTCCATACATCCTGGGGCGTTGGACCGTCTTGTTCAGAGCTTATATGTGGCGGACGCCCACGGTCTAACGAGGAATTGCAACTCACTAGCGCTCGTTTCTTACGTTGATGAATTCGCCTTCACAGCGCCACCTAAAGAAGCAAAGGAGCTAGTGTTCTCGGCTAAGGTCACGGAACAGAGGCATGGGGCGTTCTTGGGCAGCGTTGACGCTTCTATCAACGGTGGCAACGTAGTTGTGAGCTCCAAGGGTTGGCAGTTATCCAAGATCAACGGCTTCAGCGACGCGAACAATGATTCAAACAGAGATGGAGCTGCAAAGCTTGAGTGGAGGGAAGATATCGAATTCATTGATCCGTCTCGTCTGATTAAACCCGCGATAGGCCCCTCAAAAGCTGAGCTTTATCGACTGCTAGACCGGTTCAACATCCTCTCCCTAACCCGAACACTCGACAGCGTACGCCACATTCGTAACCCTACACGCAAGCATCTGATCAAATACCGGAAATGGCTCGAAGACACCGTGACTGGTTTTGCTACTGGCTCACTCAAATGCCCCGGAGTTCCTGACGCTGACCATCTCGTCAGTTTGACGACTAAGGAGAGAGATGTCCAGCTTTCATCACTGTTAAAAGACCTGAAAGACAGCGAGGTCGATGCACCGGCGGCCGCTATTCATCGCGTCAGCTCCTCCTGCGAAGAAATCTTTAATGGTGATGTCAGCGAGCTTGAGCTTCTCCTAGCGGATGGCGTACTCCAAAACGTTTACAACTGCCTGCTTTCGGACACAGATTCGTCCAGTCTATTATCTCTGATTGGACACAAGAAGCCAAATCTCCGGGTTCTAGAGATCGGAGCCGGAACCGGAGGGGCGACGGCAAGCACTCTCCGGAGTTTAACTTCCAGTCACGGGCAGAGGATGTATCAGTCCTACACGTACACGGATATATCCAGCGGCTTCTTCGCAGATGCAAAGAAGAGGTTCGAGGATTATGGAGGGATCGAGTTCGCCATACTTGACATCAGCAGAGATCCACTAGAGCAAGGATTTCAGGCCGAGTCGTACGACCTCGTCATTGCATGGAACGTTATACATGCTACACCAAATCTCCAGGAGTCGCTGAGTAACATAAGAAAGTTGATACACCCTCATGGCTGGTTCGTCCTGCAAGAAATCTTTCCGATCACGCCCTGGATCAATCACTGTTTTGGTGTGATACCAGGCTGGTGGCTCGGCGAAGCTGACGGTCGCGTTTCCTCGCCTCATGTCAGCTTTGAGCGTTGGAGAAAGGAACTCTCGGATTCCGGATTTGGCGATATATCAAACAGTTTTGATGGGTACACGAACAACAATATTGTTTGCAGGCCGTCACGGTCTACGCCCTCGACTAGACGACTCACACTTTTGAAGCACCAGGGCCAGAACATCGAGCAACTTGTCCATAGCCTGCAGGGGGCTGGATATGAAGTCGACGAATACATCTTGGAGAACTTGGAAGCGAATCTAGCCCCGGGACAAGACGTCATATCGACACTGGACATCTCTTCTCCCTTTTTCGCCGATTTGACAGAGGAACCGTTCGCACACTTTCAGCGATTCGTCAAGAATGCCCACGATAGCGACTGTGGTGTTTTGTGGCTTACAGGCCAATGCCAGGTCGGCGAGAAGATCCAACCCGAGTACGCTCCGCTATTCGGCTTAGCTCGCGTTCTGAGGACAGAGCTAGGGCTTGAGTTGGCCACTCTCGAACTCGAGCATCTCTCCCTTGAGGCCGTCGCTGATGTCGTCATGAAGGTACACGGTGAGTTCGGGAAGCGTATCAAGAATGATTCAGACAGTAACCCCGAGTATGAATGGGCATATATCGACGAAAAGATCCTCATCAGCCGCTACCATCACATCAATTTGACAGCCGAATCTCAAACGCTACCAGAAAGTATGAATGTCCGGAAGCTTGCGCAGCGCAAGCCAGGGCTCACTGATACGCTGTACTGGAAGCCAATGGCGACTCCAATGCTCAGAAATGGCGAAGTCAGGATTGCAGTGAAGGCTGTCGGCATGAACTACAAGGACCTTCTTGTTGCTCAAAGTATTATCACCGATACAGCTGCCATTCAGGATGGTCTAGGTCTAGAATGTGCCGGTATTGTCTCAGAGGTTGGCCCCAACGTCGACAGGGTCAAGGTGGGCGATCGCGTTGTGGCCATGTCTAGCGGGTCATTCACAAACGCCAAAGTGGTGTCCCAACAGCTATGTTGCAGGATACCGGACCAAATGAGGTTCGAGGATGCTGCCGTGATCCCTGTCGCGTATTGCACTGCTTTCCATGCGCTCTTCACCCAAGGCAAAGCTTTCAAAGGAATGGTATGTAGAATTTCTGACTTTCATTCCGATCCTTCACCTTGGCGACTACTAACGGTATACGCGTGCACAGACTACCTTGATACACTCGGCTACAGGAGGTGTGGGCATGGCGGCACTCCAGCTCGCCCAAATGCTAGAAGCTGACGTGAGTTGAACGCTTCATACAACCTCTCATGGTCTCGAGCAAAGCTGACAAGAAATCCAACAGATTTACTGTACGGTTGGCAGCCAAAGCAAGAGAGACTTTCTTGTCGAGAAACTCGGAATCAGCCCTGGTAGGATTTTCAGCTCCCGCGATTCATCATTCCTTCCGGGTATTATGAAAGCCACAAAGGGGATGGGGGTTGACTTAGTCCTAAACCAATTATCGGGCGAACTTCTCCACGCTTCGTGGCAATGTGTAGCTGAGTTCGGGACCTTCGTCGAGCTTGGTCGCCGAGACTTCCTTGGACATGCGAAGCTGGCCATGGACCAGTTTGAATCTAACCGAACCTTCTGCGGTGTTGATCTGGCACATCTCTGGGCACGCAAGCCAGAATTTGTCGGGGCTATGCTGGAGCGAGTCGTAGATCTATGGACGCAGGGCCACATCAAACCTTACATCGCTTCCTCCTTCTCAGCCGCAGAGATTTCCCAGCCATTCCGACAGATGCAAAAGAGTCAGCACGTCGGCAAGCTAGTCGTCACATTGCGAGAAAACGCCACTTCCCAGCTGGTTCCCACCGACCCAATCTACAAGACGCTAGAACTACGGCATGATCGGTCATATCTGTTTACCGGTGGCCTAGGCTCCTTGGGCACCGTTGTTTCTTCGTGGCTGGTGGAGAAAGGGGCGAAGGAGATCATCTTTCTGTCTCGCTCCGCAGGTAGTATGCCGAGACACGTCTCTTTAGCCAAAGAGCTGGCATGTATGGGTTGTAATGTCATATTTGTTTCCGGTAACGTCGCCGAGCATGCCGACGTGGTCCGCGCAATCAAATCCGCCAGAATGCCAATTGGAGGGGTTCTGCATGCTGCTATGGCTCTCCGAGACGCTAGTTTCCTGAGTATGGGTTGGTCCGAGTGGCTCGCGGCATCACGGCCTAAGATTGAAGGAACTAGAAATATCCATGAGGTCTTGCTGAAGCAGCAGCCTGACATTCCGCTTGATTTTTTCTTCCTGTTTAGCTCCACAGCAGCTACAGGTGGGTGGTGGGGACAAGCCAACTATCACGCTGGAAATTCTTACATGGAGTCTTTCGCTGGTTACAGGCGTAATCTGGGACTAGCTGCAAGCGTTTTGAATGTGGGCTTCATCAGCGATGTCGGCTATGTTGCTGACCGACCTGAGGCAGCTGACGTGGCCAAGGCAACAGGTCAATGGTTCAACACCGAGGTGGAGCTCCTCAACTGCATTGAGCGGATGCTGACGGAACCCCAGACGGGACGCAACAGTTCAGCTTCCTCGTGCCGTGTACAAGAAGGTCTACTGGCCATGGGAATGCGGTCCACTCTGCCACTTACATCAAAAGCGTGCCGTGTCCCGTGGAAGAGAGATCGACGGATGCTTGCCTTGCGCAACTTGGACTCAGACGACGGCAATGTTGCTTCTGGCTCAGACAGCATGACGAACGACGAGCTCAGCCACGCCGTTCGGGAGTTGAGTTCTAACATTGTCTCGCTCCAGTCAGACGAGACCATATCATTTCTTGCGACACATATTGGGAAAACGCTGTGCAAATTCCAGCTTAGACAAGACACCGACCTCGACTTCCAGGCTCCTTTGACTGACCTCGGTCTAGATTCCTTGGTAGGAATAGAGGTGAGAGCCTGGATCAGGCAATGGATGGGAGTAGATTTGGCCACGCTTGAGATTACCGGCTCCAAAAACTTGGAGCAGCTTGCTACGGCGGTGCAGAAAAGGATGATTCAAAAATACAACTCCAAGACATGAGGCGCAAACACCCGCATGGGATAGAATGTTGAGACTTTGCTTCTTGTACCTAAATAGACGTGGCTTGGGGAACGAATTGGTCTGTAAGACAGTAGATACTTTGTATAGTTACGAGTAAGCCTGACCGCTGCTACGCATGGTACCTTATGTAACTCCCGGAGAGCACAGAGAAGTCAGGGGCAAGAACCGCCGCCATGAAACTGCCTTGCAAAGATTACGGCGCAAGCTGAACGGGCAGGATAATTTCCGGGCAAGAAAGATATGGTCAATTGGAGTTAGTTAATTGCCGATCCTTTAGCTGGACTCAAACCAGCCGCGACAAGGGTCTAGTGACGTAGCGGGGGCGGCCGTAGGGCTATCCAGGGTCCTGAGCTAAGGTCCGAAGAACATCGGAATTGCCATAGGCTGGCGTTCAATCACGAAGCTTCAGAGTATTAATTGTCGGAGAATTGTCAACGATTTGATAGCCTGATCGGGCGGAATAGACGGAACTATTTGCGGTGTGTCGATCATCTCACTTGCATACCATACTTGTGGGGGAGACTACTGTAAGCCTTTGGTAGGCTTCAGCTCTGGGCTTGAAAGCGAATATTCTCATCTGTTGAGGGTCTTGCAAGTGCAGTGCTCATCACGAACTTGCATCCCTCGGTTTATGTCCAGCCCAACATCAGGGATACAGTACGCAATACAACACTTTTCAAGGCTGCAAGAGTAGTATAATCGGAGTCCAACTGGTACTCAGGTTAATCAGAGATTCATGCAAACTTGGATGCGGGTGATTTGTCTAGTAAGAGGGACTCCACCAAAACTCCTTGTGTAATGGATCCATAAGTTCACGATATTTACAGCCTCCGGCTACTCCGGCTCCAGTGTCTGCCTGCCGGCCGCTCGACCCACCGTGGCCCACTGCACCAAGGGCTCCAGCCTTGTCAGCGTTCCATCGTTGAATACCTCATGGGTCGCTGCGATTCCTTCGGTCTGCGGCGTCGCAGGCTTCACTTCACGCATTCGCCAGTTGCCACGACAAAACTGCGTCTTTTAGCGGTGAACACTCATTATCCTTTGGAAAGATAGTCATGTTTGGTGGAACTTGGCCGTGGAAGGAGGATCTTTTGTCAAATCTTCCTACCGGTACTTGGTTGAGGTTTCAGACTAGCCGACTGAGCACTCTGCACATTGCTTGAGAGATTCGATCTCAGCAAGCAAGGTAGAGATCCTACGGGAAATGTAAGCCGGGAGGGACGTGGTGATGGTTCGACAGAATTACAATACAGTCGGCTCGTCAACTATATAATCTTCCTGTTGTCCCGCGTCTTTCTGTATTAACCTCCAACAGCATCAACACCTCACCTCATCACATCTTTCAACCTTCACCTACTCAAGCTTCTTCGACTACAGTCTCATTTTTTCTATCACCAAAATGAAGTCTTTCGCCGTCATCGCCATCGCCCTTCTGGGCCTCACCAACGCTGTCAGCATCCGCATTTGCAAGGACCAGACGATCACCAACTGCGTGACCATGGACGTCAACGGTTGCAGTAAGTTTCAAAATATCGTTTGTTCATCCTACGAGGTCTAACCAGCTTAGCCAACTTTCCCGGAAGCATGAACGATGTTGTCAGCTCTGTTGACACCGGCAGTGCCACCTGCACCTTCTTCCAGTAAGTCGCCACAAACAGCTCTTCCAGCAGGAAGTTTCCCTTTGTTTCCACCACCAAAACCGATGAAGATCTAATACTTCTCTTCTTCTTTCAGGGATGGCAGCTGCACCGGTGGCTCCTGGACCACCAGTGGACTGCAGAACACCGTGCCCACCAACTTAAACGACAACCTCAGCTCTGTCAGTTGCTAGATGGTTTAACGACACATCGGGCCATACAAATCGGTTATCCTAGGAGCCTTGCGCTACTTTCGAAGCGCTGCTATGGATTTCTTGTGTTTACGAAGGGCCCTTTTAAGTTGTGGTTGCCTGCAGACAGCCCAGAGTACTTCTTAGGTCATGTTGTGGGCTTAATTCTGCTTGTTTCAAAGTCTATAATCACTTTGAGGCGACAATCGATGCCAGAAAAATTGCAGATTTACCCATCTGATCTATTTCTTTGATCTCATTGTGTGAGTGTTACAAAATCGTCGTGGTGGCGTGAAAGATGCTCTCTGTGTCGCTTAGGTGAAGGACCACCACGACGACTGGCTAGCCGCAAGAATTGTCTCGTAACTCTTCTCAAGGCGGAAATCACAGGTTTGCTGTGACTATATGTCCACGCAAGAAATTCTGGCGATGTTGCACCCATAGTATTCAGTTCAGAGCTAATCAGTCAATTCTCAGACACAAACTTAATGTTTCCTTTACTACACGCGGCGCATACCGCCTTTCGTTCCCAGAGACCAACCTGATTACAACATGAGCCAGAAATTGCGTCATCGCCCCTCAACAACCTGTGGACATAAACATGGTTAACCTGATTGGGGTCTCAAAGCCGAAGAATCATATGAGGTTGAGAGGGTGAGACAGCTTCTTGCTGATCCGCTGTCGTATCTGCTGGAGGCCGACCACCCCGCATGCAGCTGCGTCCTACTTTCGTCAGAGGGTCACAAGACTTGGGACTCCGTTTTCCCGTTGCTGAAAATTGAAATAGAAGCTGTTAGACACAGCATTTGCTAGATATGGGCTGAGCTTCTCTCATTCTCATAAGATTCCGCATCACGAGTTTCTCAATATGACCACCGCAGTCTCCTACAAGCTCGATTCCAATGGCGATACTCTGCTCACTCTTTATCCCCCTAATTCTCCATTCGCTCCCTGGGATAGAAGAGCATCGGCAGCAGTCCAAGGAGAAAGGTTTAGGTGAGGCACAATGTCAATAGAAACTGTCACGAGGACTGACTCCCATTGTGCAAACGTAGCATGGCCGACACCCCCGATGAGAACATAGCCAGTGGAGATCGCCTCGTTCTCAGCGCAGGAGCGTTGACACTTGACGCGGACGAAGAGCCTCCTCCTCCTTCTCCTCCTGCATCCCTGCAGCCAGGATTGACCTCCCCAGAAGGAAACCTGACAGAAGGAAGCTTACCAGAAGCAAAAGCGTCCGCGGCCGATGGCATTACGTTCTTTTTGTCATCTCGACATCTTGCTCTCGCGTCCAGGTACTTTGAAATGATGCTGAAATGGCCCTTAAAAGAGGCTTCGGGAAGCAAGACGGATGGTATGCGTCACGTAGATGCCTCTGGGTGGGATGCAGGGGCATTCCTTCTCGTGATGAAGGTAATCCATGGGAGGTTCAGGGGCATCCCCCGCTCTGTTGATCTTGAAATGCTCGCGAAGATCGCCGCGATCATCGACTACTACGACTGCTATGAGAGCTTGAAAGTATTCTCGAACGTTTGGATTGAACATCTTTCGAAAGCCCTACTTCCCTCAACCTGCAATCGCGACCTGCACTTGTGGCTCTTTGTGTCGTTCGTCTTCCGCAAGGACAACATTTTTCAGGAAGTAACCAAGACAGCCATACATAGCAGCAAAGGGTTATTTCCGATGCTAGACCAACTTCCTATTCGGAACTCCATCATCGGTTAGTAGCCCACCAGCTTGAGCTACTTCCCGGGACTGACCTTCAACGTCGTATTAGATGCCATTGATAAGCATCGTGCGGACGCCATCGAAAATATTCTAAACAATCTCAATAGCCTAATCACTCAATTTCAAGAGGGCTCAGCCGGATGCAATTTTGACTGTTCCGCCAGCCTTCTAGGACTGTTGATGAAGAACATGATAAAACTCAGGCTCGGCTACCCAGCGCCATCAAGACCTTATATTGGATACAGCGTGTTAGGAGTGGAAGAATCCGTCAAAGCGTTTGGCAGATCAGGATACCACTGCAGGTTGGAGCAATTCATCTCGCCTCGGCCTGGTGAACAGTATCAGGAATTGAAAGCAGGATTAGAGTTGGATGTATTCGCGGACGAGTAGGGAATATCGATCGGAGCCATTTGCAGGCACTTTAGAGCAGACCATACGGCGTTGTAGACAGCTTCAAATCCGCATTTCGAGCTTTCACCAGCAGGATTTAGCACCGGCAGAGTGAAGGTTTTAGTCTTGGCTTGGGGCGTTTGTATTTATGGTTGCGAGAGAATGACTTGTTCCAAACCGTCTAAAGGACAGGGGCTCCCCAAAGCCTTCCACAAGCGGTGACTAATCATCTACAAACGAGCGGCAGTGACTCCTCCATGTCTCGTACGTTAAGATCTAAAGATATGTCTAAGCCTTGATTGCGGAGCTCTGCAGCTTCAAGCGACGGAAACCACCGCGACAGGCAACATCGCTCTGAAGCTCAACCATCCTCTTCTGGTCCCCAGTAGGGTCCTCCGAGTCGGCGTCAAATCCCCATCCCAGGAAGTCGTTGGTGTAGTTCGGCTGGAAGCTCTCATCCAGAACACCGAGTCTCTTGCCGTACTTGGTGACCTTGTTCCAGTCACGCTGGACGTTCTTCAGATCATGCGAGAAGTACGCAAAGCTGCGCTCGAAGATCTTGCGGTTGAGGTCGGAGCCCATGACGGGCTTGAAGTCGACGTACTCCCTCCAGGCCTCCTCGGGCTTCTCGAGGACGTAGTCGGTGGCCCGCTTGACCGCCTTCATGAACTTGCGAACCTTGTCCGGGTTCTCGGCAATAAAGGACTCGTTGCCGATGTAGAGAATGGTGCAGAAGCAGCAGCATCCGAGCTCGGCGAGCTCGTCGATGCGGAGCATCTGGACGTCGGTCTTGGGACGGCCCTGGGCGGCGAGCCACTCCTCGAGCTCGACCATCTGGACGTTCTCCAGGCCGATGCCGGCGTCGATGGTGCCCTTGATGATGGCCTTGGAGACGTTCATGCCGCAGCGCACGGCGGTGTAGTCGTCGGGGGTCATGCCGTAGTGCGAGGTCAGCTCGTCGATCTGGATCTTGCCGAACTCGCCGACGTAGCCGATGCGCTTGCCCTTGAGGGTGCGGAAGTCGGTGGTGATGCCGGAGTCCTTCAGGTAGACGACGCCGGTGAAGGGTTCGTCGAGAAGACTGCCGATGGAGAGGACAGGGAAGTTGCGGGCCTTGGCCTGGTGAGGAATTAGTGGGCGGTCGAGCCAAAGGAGGTCAGATGAAGGGCACCTACGGCGAGAGTGTGAATCATGGCCTTGAAGCCAAGGTCGACCTTGCCGGTGCCGATGATCTCAGTGACATCCTGGACGATAATTAGTTACGTCTTGGCATAGAGGTCTCATCAACAACGTACACTAGGGTCGTTGGGCTCGAGCAGAGCGACCTTGATGCCCTCGTCCTTGAAGTATCCCTTGGCCTGGGCCAAGTACAGGGGGGCGTGGTACGGGGTGGCGTGCCTGACCCAGTGTCAACTTACATTCGCAGCATGCACGCGGGCAATCCTACCAGTTGGTGAGGAAGGTGATCTTATCGGTCGACATTTTGATAGATCAAGCGTGATGCTGCACGGGTTAGTTCACTCCAATTCTCTTCAAGTGCAGGGCGGCAGGGAAGCCAAAGAAGCATATCCTTTCGCTGGTATTATCCAGATCAAGTTCGCCGGTATTTCTCAGATTAACCCCCTGTCGTGCCCTTCCCAGGTCGGCGCTCCTTACGATCGAATCGAGATATCGAGGGAGACCGGCGTGGAAGTATGTGGCACGGCAGATGAGCCAAACACCCGGATGCGTTCTTCTCTTACTTTACCTCGATCTGTAGATGTTTCCATTGCGATAGATTCCATGGCTCTCTGACGCGGACGCGAGCGTCGTACCGGGTCAAGTGTGGTTGTTGTTGGTTTTTGCAATTGGTTCTGTTGCAGCAATGTGTACGAAAGCGCAAAGACGGGAGAATCAACGAGAGGGATGCGGTTCTTATATGCCGCGTAAGATGGAGGGGTAGCTTCCTCAACAATTGAAGCTGCGCCTGTTTCCCCTCATTTGATCGAAGCTAATCATGCATTTCGGCCTGAGTTCCGGTTTACCGACCGAAGACGTTCGTCATTGACGGAGTCTTCCAATACAGTTGAAAAGCTCTCCTTCCAGACGCTCATTGGTCTTCACGTGGGGCAAGCAGGGATGACCGGAGTGTTCTGACATCAATCATGCCCATTTGCTGCGTCAATTGATGGGCACTTAAGCCGCCGGCCGACATGAGATTGTATCACAAAAGTGGCTCACCAATCTTCTAGCGTTGGATTCAAGCGAAGGTTCAACCCAAAGAGTTCTGATTCGCTGACTCAAGTGACGCGATTGCTAAAAAGCCTCAAATAGAATCTTGGGTTCCACCAAAGACCGGCGTGGTCTGACTGTTTTCCAGCGGAAAGATCGGGGCGGACCGGGCTACTCCGCGAATGGTCTCCGGGATCGGAAGCTGGGAGCCGACCGGACCCACTCGGAGCCGGCTTGTGCCGATGGTGGCCGCTCACCGGCGGCATGGTCAATTACAGTTACTCCGCGTCTGGGACGAACAATCTCTGTTGCAAGAGGATGCAGGTCATTAATTGATTCTTGAATGATTCGCTGTGACTACGCTGAAAATGCACTGCTTGTCCTGTTGTTCCTCATCCTCTTTATTTCACTGGTGTTGATCCCCGGCTTGTAGGCTGAGCGTTCATCTCAATCATCCCGGCCTCATTCCTCGTGTGGAACGCTTGCTCCTCCATGTGAAGGTCATAGATACCTGCGTCCTTCGAGACCAAAGTATCTCTGTAGATCCACTTGCTGGACTTGGCCCCCTCCGTGGTCAACCCCTTTTCAAGAGCTTCCTCGTTCGCTCTTCTATCTTGGATCGCCATGGACCTCATGACCTGCGCCATTTCAACGGCCCCGCCATCGGGTACCACAACCCGGTTCGCCACCAGGGCTGCTGCAAGACCCAAGGCAAGTTGCAGTACGGCTGTCAGGAGCAGGATCATGTGAATCATGTTCCAATGCGAGACGTTGAGCTTCGTGCCCTTCATCGGCGCGGAGCCCTCCAGGGTGAGCGAGGGGTTATTCAGCGCAGCGATGGCTACGACGCCAATCGTGAAGCGGTTCAGGATCATCTGCATGACCTGGTTGGTGCCGTTCATGGGTGTTCCGAAGATAGACTCCGCAGGATACGTCTGGTACTGGAAGTTGGTGTCGTTGGCGAGTGACGAGGCGGCATATCCCTGCAGCGCAATAGCTGCCGTCGCCAGGTCCGTGAGGTTATTTCCGACTTGGTGTTCCGGCAGCGTGGCGTTGGCTACCTCATGGACGGACACATTGCAGCTGTAGTACCATGGCGAGGTAGCCGATGCCTCAAACACGGAGACGATGCTGCACCCCGGCCCGCAGTCGAATTGGGAGTTCGTCATGAATGTCGACTGATCGGTACCGCCGGGGACGGGGATGTAAAGATCGTACGTGTTGCCGTTCTCGAGAGCGACGGTGACGTTCGTGGAGTTGCCGCTGCCGCCGCTGATGACCGGCCAGGAGGTACAGGATGACGTGGCGTTGACACTCCGGCTGGTGCACACGGTCATGGGGTTCGTGTCGTCGTCTTTGATTGATGACGTCGAGGTCTCGTGGAAGACGTATTTGCAGAGGTTTTCGTCGCAGAACATGAGAGGATCGCTTTCGACGTAGATGGCTCTTGCCGCTGGGACCTTTTCAATGGGCGCCGAGTCATACGCCAGAGATATCGTGCCGTAGCTGGGCAATGAAGTTAGTTCGGACGCTTGTTGTACGCTTCTGGTGACGAACCTGTTGGCGGTGTATTGCAAAGCACCGAGGGCTTGCCTGTTTGATTTGACGACTTTCTCGGTTCCGATTGTCGTCATGTCAGGAATAGTAACGTTGCCGGGGACGAGCAAGGCTTGTTTGTCTGCGGTATCAGTTGAGTAGCAGAGACCGATTGCGGCCAGACCGATTTGAGACCCCTAGGAGAGTCAGCAACAGCAACCTCAAATGCCAACCGGAGAACATACAATTGACAGTATGAGCCAACCAGTGGCCGCCATGTGGATGGACCAACGCTTCGACCGAACCGCCAACATGATTGTGTGCTTCAAGTTATCAGCTGCAAGGATTCGCTCAACCTATCGCGCCGTGTCAGTATTTATCTTCTTAAATCATAGCTCACTCCTAAGCTCGCAGACCTACCTTGCTCTTGGAACGGTATCGTCGACTCAAGATCCACCACCTCAACTCTGCCACCATATGGTTCAAGCTACTGGCCACAGCGATACCCAACGCAATCGAGAGACCGGTAATGAGGGCGTTATACTGTCGCTTCTTCGTCTGGCTCATGACGGGTTTGCTTGAGTAGACCCAAATCACAACGTATATCGAGATGATCACCGCCATTGTGATACCCCATCGCGATAGCACCTTCCCAATGACTTTCCATTTTGTTTGTTTCCTCGCTGGTAGCCCGTGGAACGGCCCATCGTCTGTCTTCTTCCGAAGAATCGCGGCGTCCTCGCTGTAGTTGTAATCATGCGTGGGAGAAGAGACCTCGGCTGGACAAAGGTTAGCGTCGTCATTGACACCAATCTCATTTAAGGCAGATTACTTACTCTTTACCCTTCTTAGTGAGTTAGGCATCTTGCCTTTGGAGACTCGGCTTGCGAGCCAGCTTTGAAATACAACTGTGCAGTGGGCGAAATCGGAGGGCACCGGTCTACCACATGAGGGGCAACATGAGCCGGTATATGAACGATGGGAAGGAAGACCTTAAAGACTGGAGACCACCAGGTTGTCATCTTGAACGAAGGGCCCGTCGAGACTAACAGCCTTTTAAAGCCCCGTAGTCACTTCGGCGAAGGGTGGATACGAACCCCAGGATGGAACCTCAGCTCTCGATTCGGTGCGATGGTGAATCGCACATCAACAGGCCTCCCGGTTGGCCCGATGGGGCCAGTGAATCAAAGAGCCGTCGCCGCCCCCACTGGGCACGCTGCTGCTGACATTTCTCTGAGACTTCCAAGAAGACCCCAAGAAACCACGGGCATTCTCATAAGAAATGCAGACGCGCAATCAAAGACAGCTACCTAGCCATCAGGTACTGATTCTTGGGCCTCCAAACATGAAGATTCATTAACCAACAAAGCTGCACAAGAGCAGCAACCAAACATCAACAGTGGACACAGACTGGGAAAAAAAAACACCCAAGCGCTCGGGACGCCCCGTGGAGAACAAGGTGCCCTGGAGCACGACTCATGCACGTCAGGGGGCCGTTCAGGGCTGATGGTCGCTGATTCTCGCTGACATAACCCTGTAGGGCTCGAAAACGGCCAGCCCGAAATGACATCTTAGGGGATCTAGGGGCAAGTTGCAGGCGGAGCTCTGTGATGTTCAGGTGTCATGGTGGAAGGACTGCCCAATCGAGGCAAGATAACCCGTTCCAGTCTCCATTTACAGAGAGTCGCCGATGAGTCCTAAGTTTTGAAGATTTCACTTAGATGATGGCCGGGGTGTCTTGGCTTTCTGAGCTAACAGCGGCCCATCTGCTAGCACGCGATGGACCGCAAAATCTCACTCTCTAGCATCTTCAACAAACTGCCCAACATCAAGCAGCATTCCTTCTTATCATTAAGCTTGAAAGTCAACCTTGCGCCAAAAGGGACATCAACGTGCCTGGGAGTCGAAACGTAA
>JABGLZ010000588.1:77040-128801 GCA_014705045.1 Colletotrichum theobromicola | reverse complement strand
CCCCCCCCCCCCCTGTGCCCCCAGCAAGCAACGTTTAAAAACAGGTCTAAGACAGGGGATCTTGTCACGGCAAGCTCTGCCGTCCCACCATTTCCACCGTTCGGATGAGCAGGAGTGGGAACCTGGAGGCCGGGGCGCGAACCTCGCGCTGCTGAATGCGGACGCGTGCGCTGCCCGCGCGTCCCGTTGGCAGGGTTGGGCCTAAATAGAGTTAGCCTCATGGGGACCGGCATTTGGGACGCACAACAGCCGGAAAGGGGGTTGATGATGCCAATGCCACATTGAATAATTTTTGGAGCCATCCTTTTGAGCTTATTCGCACTGACATATTTTGTTGCCAGGTATCTAGTGGCGACGGCAGATGGTAGCTAGGACATATGCCATGGAGGCTCAGGTAAACCTATCTGTAAGTAGGTAGGATAAGTTCATCCGCGAATGTTGGCGATGGAGACTGGACTCGTGAAACCCATAGCTGGTCACCTTGGTGGCATAAACATTTGGTGGGAAATGAATCATACTGCGACAGGAACCGTAAGTGGAAATTGTTGTGTTCAAAAATCAAATTCTTGCACGAACTGTGACTGCCGGGGAACCGGCGATGTTGGTCCTCGAGCATCGTCTTCTCAAGTATCAATTCTGCACGCGGGAGAGTGGACCTCAACGGGCCTCCGGAATGTTTCGCGGATGCTCCCATGGAATGGATACCCAAATTCTCCGTCAACATATTAAGCAACAACAGCGTATCATCAGTGATTATTCTAGGATTACTCGCCATTCGATTCTCTCCCTTCTGATCGGTTGGCATCCGGTGGCCCCACGTTCGGCAAACCGGCCGACGCGGCACCTTGGCGATGCCGAGCTGGATGACACTTAGACCCCCGACAAGACAAAAAAGCTCGCCACAAGTCTGGGATGTCTTCCACGCACGAACGGCTCGTTCTCAGGATTCTTCTTTCTTGCAATGCAGACAAGGCGGAGCGTGGAACAAGTGCCCGCGTCTCTTGCGGACATATGAGGCATACAGCCCGCCAGCGGCGTAGATTGCCCCGACGCTCATGAGGATCGGCCACTGGAACTGATCAGGCCGAGAAAAGACGACAGTGGCCGCATATGAGAGGAGCTCAAAGACGCTCTGCATGGAAGCTTCAACGGTAGAGAAAGCGCCGCGATGTTCCTCGTCGACGTCCTAGTTAAATGTCAGCGTTGCTTCGGCCGGGCAGAAGGAGTGGCTTATGCTTTACCCCCTGGATGATGGTCTGGGCAGACAGGTCGTAGCCCCAAAGTCCGACTCTGCTCAAGATTACACCACCAACGAGACCGCTAACGGCTTCAATGCTGCTCGTCCTATTCTGGGACTTGTCCGCGAAGAACCAGCTGACCCCGGCAGCAAGCCAGACCATCTGCCACGAGAGACTCCAGATGCCGGCGCGGATGGGTCCGATCTTATCCATCAGCTTGGGCGCAGCCCACGTTGCGCTGAGCTCAAAGATTGTGCTGATGGTGCGGGCGATGCCGATGTGGAAGGAGTTGTAGCCGACGGAGAGCAAGAAGGTGATCATCTGCCCGGAGAAGGAGAGCACGGTGAAGTAGAGCAGTGCGAGGGAGAGTGAGGGCCGGAGGGCTGGGTGTGAGAAGTAGAATGGAATGGCTGAGACGGGGAAGACTGCTTGAACCTTGGACTTTAGCCAACCGGTAGCCTGTCGCGTCTGGGGTACGTCCGCATCTTCAGGCGCATCCGAGTCCGAGTCGGCCGGCGTTGATGGCTGGGATCGGGACCGGAGCTGGGCCAGGGCTGGCACGAGTTGATAAACCTACGTCCAGGATGAGCATTCGGGCTTCGGGGCCACATTATCGAACGAGCTTACTCTGGCGATGCACAAATACTCGGTTACAACAGACAGAAGTGTCATCGAAAGAGTAACCCAGATGGCGACTGTAGTTGATGCTCCATCAATCAGCGAGATCGCGAGGGGACCAATCAACTTGCAGAACAGGTCGATACGCCGAATACGGGCATTTAACTCTATTTATCAGGTCAGTTGTGGCACGCGTCATTGTCTGGGCCAGAGACTGACCTTGTCGAGCCTTCCCATCCCCTTCGGTGATGACCACAACCTATCAACAGTGAGCCGATGCATGTTAATAGGAACGAACAGCCGGTCAATTGACTTACCCAATCACGTTCGACAGATACCAGGTTCATCACAGAACACAACTTCTCAACACAAGCCAGACCAACCACCATCGCGAAGAGGCTGTTCTGTAGGTCGCTTTGCAGGTCGCGCAGCCTATCAAGCACAAGGAAGATACCACAGGACATGGCAACCGAAAGCCTCTGCCCGAAAATCGAGATGCGCACCACTGACAGCCGGTTGCCGCGATCAATCCACGACCCTATAGACGGTGATAGAATGACTGCAAAGACGCCTCGGACGAGCGCGTAGATGGACATGGGCATCAGCGTCCCGGGGTAGATCGACGCGAGGAACAGCACCGCGCCGAACTCGAAAAGGCGGGAGTTCCACGTCGACAGAAAATGCGAAACATACAGGCGGAAGACGACCGGTTTCGAGATCGAAGGAGCGGCCGCTGGTGCCGGGTCGTGCTGGGGCGCCATCGTCATCGCCTCCTCGTCGCGGTAGCCCTCCGGACGAGGCCGGTCGGGGCCCGGCTCATCGTGGTAAGAGCCCTCCGAAATGGACGACCTCGGCGAGTCTTCGTAGTCGGTCTCGTAGCCGTCAGTGTCCGCCGCCAGCGCGGCCGTCTCTGCGTCCATTGCGGTCGCGATTGATCAAACGCTGAGCGCTGGAATGGCTGGAGATCCGAGGACGCAGTCGACGGTCGGAGCGACATTTTAATGATTCAGCGACCGCTCCGGCCTCGAAATCGGACCACTCGGACGTAACGTTTGCCGGGGATAGATGCAGGGGTACACTCAAATGCCGGGAGGCTGGGCCTGAGCAGATCGGGTCCTGTTCGATTGCATGTTTTGTCGCGGAGAACGTGGAGAAAACAGAGTGGGAAGAAATGCTTTTCTCCCTTGGACACTTCAGGGAGGGATCAGTTCACTTGAGTGCGTGAGAAAAAGATGATAGTGACAGCCCCAGCATTGACAACCCGTCGCTGCTCCAATAAATCCGCAATGGAAACCACAGACGACACTGGCCGAATGGGAAGCACTCTACTCCGGGGGAAGAAACATACATGGCTACCTTAGGTTACACGGTCGTTCACATCATTCATTTCAATCAGAACTTTGGGATTCTCAACTACCAATGTTGTTTAAGGTAAGAGAGAATCAGGTCAGCATCAAAGTCTTCTCGCGAACCGAGCAACGCTGTGACAACATGTACCCATGACTACCTAAGATCGTTCAGTGTCAGAAACCAGCCTAATTGAAGAAATACCAACGTATTCTCGCCATAATGTTTAACGATATTCAGCTATTCCTTTCAGTTGATCAATATGATCAAGCCCATCCCTACGTACTTATCCATGCGTGGACATGCATCGATAACCGGCCAAGTCAACAGAACAAAACAGAGGAACTACAAATGCCCCGCAATCGGAGCTGCCCCGACCGCTAAACCTGCTGCGAAAGAGCCAATGTCCGCTGTTCATTCGGAGACCGAGCCGCATCTTCGACCGCATGCGGAAGAAGGCGTCTGACAAGAAGGACGGATGAATTCTATTCAATGTTACACAGCACCGGATCGACGGGAGTAACGCCACGGCACGTGAATGGCGTCGGGTTCTTCTAGGGATGAAAGACTCAGCTCGCCCGGCGCGTCGATTCATCCTTCACGCAATCGCTCCAAGTCACGCAGCTGCGGCAACCAAAGACCTGTGATCATAATTCCCTGCCTGTTCCTGTTCGTCCTTTACCCTCCATCATAAACCACAATGTCGGCACAATCTCCGATCGTCGCTGTGGGCGGCAACGCCGCTTTCACTGCCGTCCTGGGCGCAGCGCTCGGGTACGCGTTCGGTCGAAGACGCGTCCCCGTCATCCTGGCCAACTTCTACGGCGCCATCTTCGTCAGCTTCGGTATCAACGCCATAGCCAGACCAGAGTCCGCTCTGTCTTTCTTCGAATGGAGGTACCCAGAGGACCCGTACGCTCGCGGACTCCTCGATCGCGTCATGGTCATCTACGGGGCGCGCGACATTTTCATGGGTCTCGCGCTCTTCGCCGCCACGCTCTTCGGTACGAGGAAGTCTTTGGGCGCGACCTTGATTGCGGCGAGTGCGATGCCGGCTGTGGATGGTATGGTATGCAGGATGAGCGAAGGAGGTGAATGGGGACATTGGGCGTATGCGCCGATACTGGCTATTGTTGGTGGACTCCTAATGCGATGAGCATGGCTCGTAAGGCCTCATCCCACCTCTGGGCAGTCTTGTCTTCAAAGCATGGACATGCGGAGGTGTTTCACCGGTTCAATCGTATACATTGCAGGATATCAAGATAAGTTCGCAAGCAAAAGCCTTATTCATAATTCTAGTTACAACGCCTAATTACCCCATTTTCTTCCCACGATCTTATGAAGAACCAAGCGCCTTATTCTTCAACGCCGTCGAAGCCGTTTCCGCTAATTGGAACAAAGATCCCGACGCCATAATCTCGAGCACGCTCACCTGCAAGCCCAGCAACTGTCTAAACCACCGCCGGAGCTCAGTAGCCATCAGCGAATCAAGACCAATCTGCGCCAAACTCAAGCTCGTGTCGACATCTTCGCCGGGCTTGAGCATGAAGTCGTGAACCTTGGCACCAATCTCCTGCGCCAGGAACTCGATGTTCGCCTTGTCCGAGAGAAGCTCCGGGTTCTCCGAGGCTTGGTTCAAGAACGTCTTTAGGCCACTGGAATCGCCGCCCGACTCGTCGGCCTGCTTGTTGCGGATGTTGTGATAGGCACCCATGCGGCGGTCGCGTCGCCAGTTGCAGCGGTTGTTCGGATCCTCCAGGTGAAGCTCGGATCGGAGGCCCATCACGACCTGGCTCTCGTTCTTCCAGGCCTTGGGCGGGCGGCTCGACGGGGTCGGCTCGTACGCGGCCAGGTTTCCCTTGGCGGCGAGGATGGAGTGTTCCACGTAGTCAAGGTACTCCTTCTCGCCGAGGAAGTAGATGCCCTGGGCTTTGGTGTTGCGTTGGGCAACGGCACTTTCGGCGACGAAGCCTACGCCCTTGATGGGGCAGATGTTGAGGATCGCAGTCGGAAGGCCGAGCCCGAGGCGGTACTGGGTGAAAGCTTCGAGATACGTGCTTGCGGCGCTGTAGTTGCCCTGACCCGGCTGGTCGACGACGGTGACGACGGAGCTGGCGAGCCAGAAGAAGTCCAAGGGCTGGTTCTCGAGCGCGTGGTGCAGGTTCCACGCGCCGGTGACCTTTGGCTTGGCCACTTGGTCCCATTGTTCCCAAGTCATGTCGACCATTGGACTGTCTCTCAGCACCATTGCCAGATGGAACACGCCCTTGATCGGCTTGGATGATGCACTGACAGCAGCCTTCACATCCTCCATGCTCTCAACCCCACCAGCGATCGTCGCAACCTTGGCCCCGAGAGACTCAATCTCCTTGATGGCAGCCTTGCTCTCATCGCTGACACCCGCGCTCCGAGAGATGATCGTCAAATGGCGGGCGCCGTGCTCAACCAACCATGTTGACATGGACTTACCCAGACCTCCGAGACCTCCCGTCAAGAGATAGGTAGCCTCCGGGTCGAACTTGATTGACTTCGCAAGCGGCTTGGCGTCAACCTGGGCAGAGAGGTCGTCCATCGAGACGATGACCTTGCCAATGTGGCTGCCATGTTGCAAGTGACGGAATGCATTGACAATGTCACTTGCATGAAAGTGAGTCTGCTCGGGGATGGGACGGATGTGTCCTTGCTCCCAATAGCCGAGGAACTGTTCCAACAGCTGGCGGAAGTACCTGGGTCTCTTTCTCGCAAACTGCACGCCGTCAAAGCCGACATACTGTCGGCTGCCAATGAAGGGGTTGAGATCCAGCTTGCCGTAGCCCAGGAGGTCACGCTTTCCAATCTCGACCATCATGCCGAACTCTGCGACGCACTTCCACGAAGCATGAAGCAGTGGCCCCGTCAGGGAGTTGAGCACAAGATCGACACCGCGACCGCCAGTCTCTCTCATGACGCCGTCCAGGAAGGACTCATCTCGAGAGTTGAAGATGCGGTCGCGCGGAATGCCATAGGTGTTCATGAGGTATTCGACCTTATCGGGGCTTCCGACTGTGACGAAGATCTCCGCGCCGATCATACGACAGATCTGAATGGCGGACAGGCCGACACCACCACATCCAGCGTGGATCAGGACCGACTGGTCTTTTTGGAGGTGGCCGATGTTGATGAGGCCGTGGATCACGGTCGCGAACACGACCGGAACACCTGCCGCGTCTCGGAAGCTGAGGTTGTCAGGGAGTTTGGCGGCGTGGTAGCGTTGGAGAACGGCCTTGGTGGCCAGACACCCCTCAGGCGCGAAGGCGAAGACGCGATCGCCGACCTTGAACTCGTCGACGTCTGAGCCGACACGGGTGACGACTCCGCCGAGTTCGATGCCGAGCTCCATCTGGACGCTGCCGACGGGGTTGATGACACCCACTAAGAGACACAGAGTTAGTAAATGGAAACGAGAAACGGGTAAGGGTACACGTACTAGCTGTTAGAACGTCCTTCAAGTTGAGACCGATGGACTTGGGCTCGACTTCGATGGTGTCGGCGGGGATGGATTGAGGCAATGCTTGCTCCGCCCAGTACAGAGACTCAATGCTGCCAATCTTACCGATCTGCAAAGATTTAATCGTCTCTTGGCCAGTGATGCTCCGCTGCGACAACTCCTCTTGCAGCGAGAACGGATGGTACCTCCCGATGCAGATCGTGCCATCGTCCACGACGAATTCCTTGTCGGACACCAGATTGTCATCATCCTCCTCGCGGCGAATCTTCCCGAAGACCTTCAGGACAAGATCGCTGAAGTCGGGCTCATCTTTGCTGATCTCCAAAGTATGGAAGGGAACAGCCAGCTCGGTCCGGATGGTCCTGGCAGCGCCGATGGTCTGCGCCGAGCGTGGATCCTTGCACTTGACCTGGACGGGGTTCGTCAGCCAGAGAAGGTTCTGATTGACGCCTTGTGAACGGATGAGGTCCCGGAAGGCGTAGAAATCGTCCTGGTTGATGTTTTCGAAGAGGTTCTTCTCGATGTCGACGCAGGAGATGATGTCTTGGTCCTTGGGGAGGGGGGCACCAAGGCGAATAGGGGTAACTGAGAAACCGGCGTCCTTCAAGGAGCTGGAAAGCGACTTTGCGACGTTGCCTTCAGCCTCAGTAGTGACCAGAGTCACTGATGTTCCTCGCTGAGGCAGATCTCGGCATCTCCTTGACATGATGGTAGTACAGCACATGTAAGGCGCATCTTCGTCGTAAACCGCCGTCTCGACGCCAGTGAAGCCAGAAGCGAGAAGCTCATTGTGCCAACGCGAAGGGGGGACGTAAGGGGCATACAGACGACCGTCATCCTCACCGAGCCACCACCCGACGAAGTTTCCAAAGATGTACGTCGGAGAGCGGAGCTCGGTGCAGATCTCGGTCAGAACGAGAGCACCGCCCGGCTTGAGGACCCTGTTCAGGTTGCTCAAGGTGTCTTTTAGCGACGGTGTTGCGTGAACGACGTTGGCCGCAAAGATGACGTCGTAAGAGGACTCGACAAAGTCCTGCTCGAGAGGGTCCTTGGAGATGTCGAACACCTTGTACTCCATGTTCGGAGCGTATGCGAACCGCTCCTTGGCTTGCGGGAAGAAGCCGGCGGACACGTCGGTGAAGGTGTAGCTCGAGTACCGTGGGAGCCCGCCTTCGTGCATGAGGTCGCGCAGGATGAGCTCTGTCGTGCCACCGGTGCCAGCTCCGACTTCTAGAATGCGGAGCTTTGGTTTGGTGCTGGACATCAGCTTGACGAAGTCGCTGTAGCCGAAACTGACGGCATTGTACAGCTCGGCCAGAATGCCGCCCTCCATCAAGATGTCAATGGTCTCGGCTTCGCCCTTGAAGATGCGCTCGGCGTTGTCGACGACACGCTTGAGACCTTCGACAAGGCCAGACTTGTTGCCGTTCAAGAGTTTCTTGTGAAGATCTTCCAATTTGGCACGGCGCGCTTCACGGGTGAGCTTGAGGAATTTCGCAGAGTCCGGGACCAACGCGTTCCCTCCCTCTCTCGCCCTGTGAACTTCCCTGTCGATCCAGTCTCTCAGCTTCGCAAAGTGAGGCTGGGCAGGGCTCAGTCCGCGAAGCCTCTCGCAACTCTCGATGATGCAAAGGAGGGTCAATTCCTCTATCATTCGGGCCTCTTCGCGATCGGAGGGTGGTGGCTTGAACAGAGGAGCGACGTCAACGAAGTCAAAGTCCGGAAGCCATTCGAGCCTGGCGGCCGCGTACTCGTCATAGTCGGCGTCGTTGCTTTCCTCGAGATCGGTGAGCTTGAAGCCGTTGAGACGCAGGACTGTCTTTCCGTCGGAAGCGCACTCCACTCCCTCTGGCTTGGTGGCGGAAGATCCCCAGGCCTTCGCGGTCAGCGAGCCATCGCCACGACGGATATCCAGACTTTCGATGAGGGTCGGGACCGACAATTGCGTGACGTTGCGTCCGAGACCCTTGGCGTAGGAGAGGATCAGGAGCTGGAAACAAGCGTCGATGGCCACCGGATGCATCACGTATGGCTTGCTCATCTCTTCGTCGGGTGCGGTGATGTCCGCCGAAGCCAGGGCCTCGAGGGTGGATGAGGTGACATTCTCCAGGCGACGAAACTCAGGACCGAAGTTGATGCCGACATCTCCCATGTAATCGTAGAACCGGGAGGAGACCACCTTGCGGGGGTAATCCTCGCGGACAACGGTGCTGGCGAGTTCATCATCAAGAGCTTTGACCTGTCCTTCGCAATGCTTCGTCCAGGTGGCTCCGTTGTACGATGCAATCGTAAACTCGAACCACTCCGAGTGATTGGAGTCCGTCAGAGGGTGCCGGCGCAGAGTCGTCATCAGCTCAGCGGCCTTCTCGTGGTTCAAAACCAGGGCTGAGTGAGCGACAGTGTGCCTGATGCTGTAGCCTGCATTGACACCAGTCATCTGGCGGACTGCTTCGCCGGCGATTGCGACGTAGCCGGCAAAGGGGTAGACGATGTCTTGTTTGACTTTGTGGTCGACGATCCAAGGCTCATCTTCCAAAGACAGAATGTTGCGCCACTGGGGCGCGGTGTCAGGCGACTCGGGAACGCGGGCGCCGAGGAGGGCATGGTGAGGATACTTGCGCTGTCGCCATGCCTGTGAGACTCTGCTCTCATACCACAACGACAGACTGTGGTCGAATGCATAGGTCGGCAGATCGTTGAGGGTCTTGCCACCGGAGTAGAGGGCGCCGAGATTGAGTTGGACACCTTCTTGGAACAGCCTGCCGTAGCAAGAGAGCAGCGTCTTGGCGCCGTCATCTCCTCTGATGAGACAAGAGGCATAGTTGCATGGACGAGAGGCTTGAGAGCAGATCTGTCGCAGTGGTCCGGCGAGCGCTGAATGGGGGCCGATTTCCAAGAAGAAGCCATCACCTTGGCTTTCGATGAGGCGGGAGACAGCCGTGGAAAACCGGACCGGAGAAACCAGGTTGGTTCGCCAATACTCAGGACTGAATGAAAAGTCCTGTTCCAGCATCTGGCCTGTGACGCTCGAGCAGAACAACGACGTGGCAGTATCGGACCATGCGCCAATCTTGGAAAGTTCAGTCTCCAGAAGCGCCGTATAAGTCTTACCCAGAGCAGCCATGTGATCTGGACCCTGTTAGCATCAAGTATCTTCGGAATTGAATGATACTTACGAGAGTGGTACGCCATATCGACCTTCAAGGGACGAGCCAGCACGTCAGGCATTTCGGCCTTGATGCGTGAGACGACGTCCATGACCTTCTCCTTGTCACCGGAGATGGTGCTGCTTTGAGGGCTGTTCTCGCATGCTACGACAACGCCATCGACGAGAAACTTGGAAACATTATCAGGACCCAGACCAACAGCAGCCATGGCGCCAGAAAGTGTCTGTTGCTTGGTGACATAGCCGCGGTAGTATGCGCAGATCATGGCTGCTTCCAGGGTGATGGCACCTGCGGCGTACGCAGCCGCGATCTCACCGCTGGAGTGTCCGACGACTGCGGTTGGCTTGACACCCGCTGCCCGAAGCCTGTTGACAAGCGCAAGTTGGATGGCGGTACACAGAGGTTGAGACAGCTCCGCTGTGCCGATCCGACTTGTGGTAACAGGTTTAAGAAGCTCATCTGGAAAGCAGCGTGAGTGGTATGTCATTCAATACCAGCGGCTACAACTTACCAATGATGGACCATTTAGGCCGATGGGCAAGGCCCTTGAGAACACCATCCATTCTCTTCATATCAGCTTCAAACAGTGGATCAGTAGCGACCAGCTGCTTGGCCATCTCAGGCCATTGGGCGCCTTGTCCACTGAAGATGAAGTAAACATCGGGTGCTTTGGCGGGCGTCTTCATAGGAGCCGAAGTTTCGATAATGTTGTCGTCATGGACGATGGTGAATGCTCTGTGAGAGAGAGTCTCTCGTTTCGTAGCAAGAGTGTAGGCGACGTCTCGCCGGTTGACCTCCGGGTGTGAAGCGACGAACTCCTGGTACCGATCTACCTGCTCCTTCAGCGAAGTAGCAGTGTTTGTGGACACAAGAAGCAACTCGGGGCGAGATGTCCTATGTCCGTTTGCGATAGGCCTCGCTTTACCATAAGACTCGAGGATAACCTGCAAGTCGTAAGCTTCATCGGGACTACTTGAGAGAGACATCGTCTTACGTGGGCATTCGTGCCACCAATACCAAAAGAGTTGATGCTGATACGCTCAGCTCGGCCAGCTGGCCAGGGTGTTGGCTGAGTAGGGACAGTAAGTTTCTTCTCGGCGAATGGGACTGGAGAGGAAGTCAGTTCGGAGCTCGGAAAATCATAAGATGGTTGCGATATACTCTTGGGATTCGGCTCGTTGAACTTGATGTTTGGCGGGATGGTCTTGTGCTCTAGGGCAAGGACTGCCTTGATCAAGCTGTTCAATCCCGATGCACCCTCGGAATGACCAACATTGGGCTTGACAGAACCAATGTACACGCCCTTCTCGCCAAAGACTTCACCTACCGCCGATGTCTCAATCGGATCACCGGTCGCAGTTCCGGTTCCGTGGCACTGCACCCAGATTCAGTAACAACTCATAGTATAGAAGTTGGACAATGGTACCTCAACGTATGCAGTCTGGGATGGGTCTAAGCCGGCATCTCGGTAGACCTTGCGCATCAAAGCCTCTTGGGCTATCTGGTTGGGCGTGAATAGCCCCTGGCTGTGGCCGTCGCTGTTGGCTCCTGTTGCTCTAATCACGGCTCGGATGGCGTTGCCGTCACGAATAGCGGAGGAAAGAGGCTTGATGTAGATAGCGTTGATTGCTTCCGCCCGAGCGAAGCCATCAGCCTTAGCATCGAACGACTTGCATGAACCATCAGGGGACAAGATGCCTTCAGAGGTAAAGGCAGCGGTAGTAGTTGGGGTCATGATCAAGCTAGTCCCCCCAATAATAGCACCGGTTGCATCGCCGTTTTGAATCGACCGGAATGCTTCATGGAGAGCAGCGAGTGAAGCGGAACATCCGGTCTTGATTGTCATACTAGGACCGTCAGCGGTGTTGGGTGGGTCTGGGGCAACTCGACATACCTGGGGCCCCTGAGATCGTACTCGTACGAAACACGGTTCGAAAGCATGAGGTCGCCATTTCCAGTGGCAACGTAGCCCAGTCCGCCCTGGTGCTGAGTCTCTTTGCCAGCGATCTGTGCCCAATCGTCTCCAAAAGTGCCAACGTAGCAGCCGATGCGCTCCCCGCGGTAATTGGTCTCGCCGGCATCCTCGAGAGCCTCTCTGGCAACCTCGAGGAGAAGTCGTTGCTGGGGATCACAACGCTCAACCTCCTTGCGAGACATTGAAAAGAGTGAGGTGTCGATGCGGGTGAGATCGTCGGTGAGGAAGTACCCAAACCTAGTCTTGATCGTGTTCTTACCGCCAAGAGAGTCGTTGAAGCCGTCAATGTTGTAGCGGGTGTCAGGAATAGGGCCCCTCGCATCCCTACCATTCACAAGGAGGTCCCAGTACTCAGTGGCATTCCGGATGCCACCCGGAGCACGAAGTCCCAGGCCGCACACAGCGACGAGGAAGGGCTCTGAAGACGACTGGATGTATTCTCCCATGATGACAGCGGCTGTGACTCGGGATGATGAAGAGTCTAGAGAACGAGGTTGGATATTTTGACGGTTGAGCGTCTGTTTGTGCGAGAAGTATTACTGAATTAGGTGAAGCAAGTGAAGGTAAGTTGGATCTCATCATGTTCCCCCAGGCGAAGTTGGTGTTTATTTATCACCAAGAGATGATGGCTCCTTTCATCACTACTTCACGATTGATGCTACTTCACCCTGACTGAAACCTCCCCATTCATCTCGCGGTCGGGTCCGAGAAACGCTGCGATCAGGCCGAGTCATGGAATCGTCTGTTGAAGCTCAGAATTCTCCATCGTGTCTCGATTCTAGACTTCAGGTCTACGTGTCAGCGAGGGACCTTTCACGATGTTTGGAAGATGTCAGCCCACGCCAAGCGTGACAAGAACGCAGGCGATGGTTCAAAGTTGCAATCGATCTGTAGACCCTTGGAACTGAGAGAGGAAAGTCCTTGTGGTGGACTGCGGTAGGGATCGTGGCCCATCCTGCGATGAGGTCGTTAACTCTTTGGCCGCCGTAGAGCGCTTAGCTCGCCTGGCGGAACTCCTCAAATTCACCGAATAAAGTTGCATCGGTGGATTACCTCCACCAAAGCCTTAGGCGAGCATCAACCGAAATCTACTGATCCATTGCCTTGGGATTTGGGGATCTCGCTGAAGCGTGGCGCCATCTACGAGGAACGAGTGACAGCGCGATTCATGTTGCTGGATTCTTCAAGTGGTTCTCGCCAACCATCGTACCAGAATCGTGATTGAATGCCAGGCTGCATATCGTCGCAGAGGCTATTCGCTTTCTCTATCGAGCCTTCGTTCGCTTAGTTCTCAGTGGACGAAGGGATCATGGGTTGCGCGACTCAGTCAGCTCCAGTCGGTTCCATAATCTAGATTTCAATCGGACCAGAAGTTGACTGATTGGAAATTTTCGGCAGTCCATTCGTGGGTCAACCGCTCTGAGCCCTGTGCAACGCCTCACTTTGACCCACCGATGGGCCGTTCCGTGGAAAGTGCCGGGCGATGTAGTCACCCGAAAGAGAGCCGTTGCAACGTCAAGGGTTGGGGGAGACCCGACAGAGTGGACATCTGTGCATGTTCTTCGTCGTATGTTGAGCGATTGGTCCCGTTTGTATTCTGGTACCGAGTGATGATACCAACAGTTACGTTGGTCTTATGATCATTGAAGTTAACACGGTGCCTTGGTGTGGAATGGAATTACGGCACGGCACAGCAGAGGGTTTAAATTTCGGTATGAATCTTGGTAGTTGTGCCGATTGTTGAGTATCTCACATTGCCCTCTGCCTGTGCCATCCCTGAGTTCCGAGAGATGAACCTCCGTTCTTATGTCGCCCTCACTCTTTTCCTCGTTGCCGAACATGTGGGATCAACTTCCCATTCCACCAAATAGCACATCCGCTGCTCTTGCATTATTGGCTGTAGCCATTCTGTGGTTGTGTGTTCCATCTAAACGAGCACATCTCAAACACCTGCCACTTCTGAATCCCGGCAAAGGCCTCTCTGTGTTCAACTTTGAATCCAAAGTAGGCCTTCTTTTCTCAATAGGCCCGTTGAAGACAGTCAAGCTGACCTCCCTTCCTGTTTCCAGCGCGATTTCGTGTTCAATAGCAAAGAGCTCCTTGCGAAGGGACGGAAACTATTTCCGAAAAGCCCTTACCGTATGATCACGGACCTCGGCGAGATCGTGTTCTTGCCCGTCGAACAGACTGACGAGATCCGTAACGATCCGAGGCTCAGCTTCGGTTCAGCCTTTGGCGAAGTATGTTATGGCAACGAGACGAAACCGGAATCAATACTGATGCTTTTACTACAGGACTTTCACGGACACTTACCCGGGTTTCAGGGCGCTGCAGTAGACAGTTATGATGATGCGGTTCTGCAAACCTTGGTGCGAAAGCAGCTCACCAAGTGCATCGGTATGCTTCTTGGCTGCGCTCTGTCACTGTAAAGGTCTATGGTCGCTGATAAGAAGTAGCTCAGGTAATCGAGCCTGTCTCAGCTGAGGCCGCTCAAGCTCTATCCGAAAAGCTTGGAGACTCTGAAGGTACGTACGTCAGCCCCATTAATCGATAATCTCAAATTGCTCACCTAGGCAAACCAGAGTGGCGAGAGATCGAAGTAAAGTCCGTCGTCCTTGACACGGTCGCGCGGCTTTCAGCGCGCGTGTTCTTAGGGGAGGAGTTGTGCCGCAACGAAGACTGGCTGCGAGCGACGAAGGAGTACACCGTGAACTTTTTCGTTGCCGGAACACATCTCCGTATGATACCTCGCCCGCTGCGCCGGGTTCTTCACTGGTTCGTGCCGAAGTGCCGCGAACTACGCGCGAGCTTCGATGAGTCACGCCGCATTATCATGCCCTACATCAAGAAGCGTCGTGCAGCACGAGCGGCGGCTCTTGCAGCCGGCAAGAAGATTCCCGAGTTCTACGATGCGATCGATTGGGCTGACCAGGAGGCCGCCGCGAGGGGCGTGACCTACGATCCCGCCATCATGCAGCTTATGCTGGCTGTTGCCGCCATACATACGACCGCTGATTTGGTCACGGAGATCGTCTTGCAGTTGGCTCTACATCCGGAGCATTTTGGGCCCCTTAGAGAGGAGGTCACTCACATCCTACGTTCCGAGGGGTTGAAGAAGTCATCTCTTCACAACATAAAGCTTTTGGATAGTGCTTTGAAAGAAGCTCAACGTCACAAGCCGCCTGGAGTTGGTAAGTGGATCCATGAATAGTAATGGTGTACCGTCTGGTGAAATTGACACAAGTCCAGCATCATTACGAAGACGAGTTGAGCAGCCCCTCACTCTATCGAATGGCCTGAACCTCAAGGTAGGCGACCGGATCGCGATCGACACATACCGAATGGGGGATCCGGAGCTGCACCAAGACCCGGAGAAGTGGGATCCCTACAGGTTCATCAAGATGGCCGAGCAGCCTGGCAAGGCCAACTACGCCCAGCTGGTTGTAACAAGCCCCGATCACCTTGCGTTCGGACACGGGGATCACGCTTGCCCCGGACGGTTCTTTGCGGCTTACGAGATTAAGATCATCATGTGCCATCTGCTGCTCAAGTATGAGTGGGAAGCATTGCCGACTACCGATGCATCGCCTATGGTTTTGGGGTTCACCAATGCCAGCAACCCCACCGCGAGGGTCAGGGTCCGTCGGCGCAAGGATGTCGAATTCGACATCGATTGCTTGTGAAGATGCCACATGTATGAAGAAGAGCTATCATTACAGTAACGTTACGTTTGTGAGATGGATGCGTGCTTAGTGAAGTGATTCGACTTGTCCCGATGTCTCGATTGAGACGAACGCCGACAGCGAGGCCACGAGATATGTTTCTATTGCTGGAATTCTCAATCAGGATGGGTTGAGTGTTAAGGTAGCACATCGTCTACACGTCTTCTATTCATACCATTGTTGATAATCTTTAGCACAATACTCCTTGCGTCCTGCATCACGTGGACCTGTGACCTCAACTCGTGCTCATCTTCGAACACGAGGGCTTGTCCTCGGCCTGTGGGAGTTGAGTAATCAGTCGCGGCCTCCATTTTTCACCGCATGCCAAGTCCGCGGGAAACATATACTTGACACCATAAAACGACTCAATCGTCTTGTCAATAAACGCCCCGCACTCTTAGCAACCTGGAGAAACAGACTTAAGCTGGGGAAACATGGGGATAATCACTTTCCCGGATTCTGCTCGCTGTAGCGATCGACCGACCAGTGGATCTTCAGCGGTTTTAGGGGGGTACCCCTGCCTCAACAACGCATACAGTCATTTGAAGACTCAATTGTCCGGTGCAACCGGTGGGATAAACCGCCCAAGACGAGGAAATGATTGGCCCTGGAGGGGGCAAACTTGATGAACTGCCCCGCGTAAGCAGCATGAACCCTTCGGCAATGACACGCCCTACCCGGCAACCTTGATATAAAATACCGTGAAAATTCAGCGACGCAGGACCGTCGGCTCGTCACAACCACCTTTCTCTCTCTTCTCACCTCCCCAAGGCATTCGATCCTACAATGCGTCGTCCTTCGGCTTGGCTTGCCGCCCTCTGCGGCCTGGCGACTCTCGCCTCGTGCGAGAACCGTCGGTACTCGACACTGATGCTGGACAGCATCAAGGCCCGGAACCAAGGGATCGAGTCATCCGGGGAGTCGAGCAGCACCCTGGAAAGCGGCATTCTGGCCATCGCGATGGAGGCAGCGATCCAGCAGTACCCCGATGTGCAGAGCACGTACGCACCCTACCTCGAAGACGTGCTCAATGTCGCCTCGCCGGCTCTCACCAATGCGACCTATGACTCAACGCGCCCCCTAGACCGTTTCTCCGTCGCAACGGCCATCAACCATGCCTCCACCGCCGGCATTGTCACCATCTCAGCCACGGCAGCTTCAGCCTTCGACGCGCTGAACAGCTCGCTTCCTCTTCAGATCCGCAACCCCGTCGGCGGGTTCTGGTACTACGTCTACCCCCAATGGAGCTACCTCGACGGCATCTTCTCGGTTCTGCCCTTCATGGCGGCGCAGCCCCACCCCAACTACACCGACATCAGCCTGCAGGTGTCTCTGCTCTACGAGCACACTTTCCAGAAGAACACCTCGCTTGTCGCCCACGGATACGACTATTCGCGCACCGCAGTCTGGGCGAGCGAGGAGACCGGCTCGAGCCCGTACGTCTGGGGCCGATCCGTAGGCTGGTTCGTCGCTGGCCTGGTCCAGACGTGGGAGACGTTCGACTGCGCGGCTGGCGAAGAGGAGGCCACGGCAGTCTGCAAGCAACTCAGCGACGTTACGACGCAGCTCTCGACCGCATTGCTCAAGTACGCCGACCCCCAGACCGGCGTGTGGTGGCAACTCACCACGTACCCGGGACGCAGCGGCAACTACCTCGAAAGCTCCAGCACGGCGCTGTTCATGTTTTCCATGCTCAAGGGCGCTAGGCTGGGCATCTACTCGGAGTCTGCCGTCACGTTTGAGCAGGCTGCCCTGCGCGCGTACAACTACACGGTCAACCACTTCGTGACCGACTCGGGGAACGGGACTATTGGCTACGACAAGACGGTGGCGGTGTGCAGTCTCAACTCCACTGCTACCTACGAGTACTACACGAACCAGCCGCTGTCGCCGAACAGCTTGCTTGGCGAGTCTGCCTTTGTGCTCGCCTCGCTTGAAGTGGAGAGGAAATAATGTAGTTAGTAGTTAGACTTTGGTCAGCCAAGGTAGACAGCAATAATACCTATTGCAATAAGCTGACCGTGATTGTTTTTGAATCCATGATGCGCGACCATGTTGAAATTGATGAGTACATCCAAGAAAGCCAGCCTATGGCTGAAGTCTCGGCTAACCGTTTGGTGGAAGTTGTCTGACTCAACACCAGAGTTCGCGGGAAGTGGGTCGTGGGAGACTTCAACTTCAGGCACGTACTCTTGAATCTAGGCAAATACTCTCGGTAAGGCAAATACTTTGAGCTTCAGGCTCATACTTTTATCTACCCCGACAATGCCATTCTTCTTGGAGAACTTACTCCATTCTGTTTTCTTTGATTTCAAATCAAGTTCTTCTGGCGTTTCCACGACGATAACTCCGCTGCAGGTATATTCAGTCAAGCCCATGGGACCCCCCAGAATTTGCGCTCGTCTAGTCTTTGTATTTCTAAATATTCACTCTTGCTATACGAAAAATACAAGATATCGGGTTTATGGTCGTGCTTACATCAATATGACCATCTTAATTGAAGTAGTCCGCCAAGATGATTTATCATTCCCGGCAAATAGGAAGCGACTTTCAACATGAGATGTCGATGCAAATATACGTGGCCAACGCAAATTGTGGTTAGCGCATGCGGGCACTAAAATCAGATCAAACTTAGTCGATGAAGAGAGAATCTTTCGGAACATTTCATTTTTCATCGGATGAACCTCAGAATTTGGAGCAAGCCAAATCCGTAGTGATACCTCTCCAATAAGGGTGTCACCAAGTTCACTATCTGGACTGCACAAGGATGTGACAGAATGCAGAGTGAGAACGGCCAGCAACGTCGATGATCCGTGCTTCCGATGGTGCCGTCAATGTCCGGTAGCCGGGTACCCGACATGTCAAACATGGTCCTAACAATTTAGGGAATAATTGGCACACCACACCCACCAGAAGGTGATGAGAGCCGTACCGCTCCGACTGTCTCGGATCGCCGCGGGACCTGGTATTGCCTATTCCAGAATTACAGAGCGCATGAATACAAAAGAGCAAACTTCAGTTGTCAAGAGTAGCTACTTGAGATGACATGCATCCTCACGCGTGAGAATCAGTGAGCCGCTGCGACGAGGTTGTTCTCGACCTTTTCACTCTCGCGTGCCGCCTACGAAAAATCATGGCATGAGCCATGGAACAAAGAAATTCATTTCGCACTTAAGTGGTGATAAGAGACTTGTCGCCGGGCGAGATCGATGGATCGGAATCGAAGGCGTCGTCGATGGCCCTACGAAGCACAGGCTCAGCCGCAAAGTGATGAGGTCACCGTGACGCCATTGACTACGGACTGGCGTGGTCACCGAGCACCGAACCCAGAGCTTCAAATACACCGGGCTTCAAGGGTCTAAATGATCTTGGCCATCAGGGTCAGGATAATCATTCGAAAAAAAGGCAAAACAGTTGTGTTTCTTCTCTCAGTGCGAAGTCATGGACTCACAAAAACCGCCGATCTTATTCATCCACGGCCTGTGGGTTACCGCCGCGTACTGGGAACACTGGGTACCGTTCTTCGAAGATTTGGGGTACGAAGTACACGCCCCCGAGTGGCCGGGGATCAACGGCCGCACCCCCGAAGAGGTCCGGGCCGATCCACAGCCATTGGCCAACAGGCACATTGAAGAAATTATCGGATATTACGAGACCTTCATCCACAAACTGCTAGCGCCTCCAATCATCGTCGGCCATTCTTTCGGGGGCCTGTTTGCGCAAATACTGCTATCGAGAGGGCTCGGCGTCGCTGGCGTCGCAATATGCCCGGCACAACCAGCAGGAATCATCACGCTTCCACAAACGACATTCAAGGCCGCACTTCCCATCATCAAAAATCCATTCAACGCGCATACCACCGTCTCCATCTCAGAAGAGCACTTCCACTGGGCCTTTGTCAACAATACCACATCGGATAAGAGCAAAGAATACTACGACCGATACTGCGTCCCAGGTGTTGCGAAGGTCCTCTGGCAACTCACAACCAACGTCGCAGGCGGGCTGTCTGCTCCTACATACGTTGACTTTGACAGAGTCGACCGGGCCCCACTCTTGTTACTCTCGGCTTCAAAAGATCACATCGTACCACCGAGTACAGTGATGAAGAACTTCAAGGCGTACACTGGGCCTTCACTGGTGGAGTACAAGATGTTTCCTGGTCGGACGCATGGGATGATCTTTCAGCCCGGATGGGAGCAAGTTGCCGACTATGTTCTGGACTTCATTGAAGAAGTGGTCCAATGAGCGGCTGTGGTCTTCTATCCCGTTATCTTCCATCTCTCATGATTCGCTTCGCATCGCGGGCGACGCAACTGCCTTTTTTCATCTGCTCTTTTTTTCTTTTAATTGGAGCCATTTACATTTCAATCAGCCTGTTTCCAGCAACTCGAGTTTTCATTTCACAGAGCAAGCGTAGCAATTTGAGGAGCATTGAGGCTGGCAGCCAATCGCATGGAATCATCAGCATTACTAGAATGACATGCTCCGAACATGTATTAGTACGATATAGGATATGTGAGTTTGAATAATCGAACACTTAGAATGAAATAGACGAAGTGGCACACGCCAATCTTACACCCTACCAATGCTCATCTTAGACCTAAGCAATAATCAACAAGTGATATCAGTGATTGACAAACCCTCATGGATAATGTGCACAACGTGTAACTACTCCCAGGTCCGCACGATCAGGTTGCCAGAGTGGGCCAAAATTGGAAATCTGAACGCTGAGCAACGTAGGATTTCTAAGCAATTCTTCAGCGTGCCGAGTTGTCTCCAACGGACAGTGACCCCAATCACTGGAGGCTTGGAGTCTGAGGTTACAATATCATTGGACAGCGACCGTTTCAAGACTCCAACGCCTTTAACGCAATTTGTCCACGGCCCCGACTTGTCGATTCTCAACCCCTGGTCCCAGGGCCTTACGGCAAGGGTCTTTGCGCGTTACCATCCAAACACCACCTGTTCTCCATACCGAATGAACCCACCGAGGGGCAGCAGTGAGAAATGCCAGGGCCTATTTATCTAGCAGAGCCTATTTATCTAGCAGATCTCCCTCTGGAAGCCGTCATGCGATAAAGGCCAAACCACCCCCATCTCATCTCTTTGCTGTCTCGTCTGTAACCTGGGTTCGAATCCTTCACGGTTGCCATCATGTCGTCCAAACTTTTCCAGCCTCTGAAGGTCGGCCAGGCCCAGCTCTCCCACCGCGTGGTGATGGCGCCCCTCACCAGATTCCGCTTCGACGCCGATCACAACCCCCTCGACATCGCGCTCGAGTACTACGTGCAGCGCGCCGCGGTGCCGGGCACCCTCATCATCGCCGAAGCCGTGCTCATTTCCGAGGCCCACGGCGGCTTCCCCAACGCCCCGGGCATCTGGACGGAGCGCCAGATCGCCGGCTGGAGGAAGATCACCGACGCCGTCCACGAGAAGGGCAGCAGCATCTACTGCCAGCTAATCGCGCCCGGTCGCGCCGCCGTCGTGCCGGTTCTGGAGAAGGAGGGCGGACACCCGCTGCTGAGCTCCAGCGCCGTGCCGATCAGCGACGACTTGCCCGTCCCGCGCGAGATGACCGCCGAGGAGATCGCGCAAGCCGTCGAGGACTTTGCGCAGGCCGGCAAGAACGCCGTCGCTGCCGGGTTCGACGGGGTCGAGGTCCACGGCGCCAACGGCTACCTGGTCGACCAGTTCCTCCAGGACAACTGCAACAAGCGCACCGATCAGTGGGGCGGAAGCGTCGAGAACCGGGCCCGGTTCCCCGTCGATGTCGCCGCGGCGCTGGTCGAGGCCATCGGCGCCGACAAGGTGGGCTTCCGCATCAGCCCGTGGAGCAACTTCCAGGCGATGAGGATGCGGGACCCCGTCCCGCAGTTCTCGTACCTCGCGCAGAGGTTGAAGGAGCTGAAGCTGGCGTACCTGCACGTCATCGAATCCCGCGTCAACAACTGGCAGGATGTGGAAAAGGTCGAGGGCATCGAGTTCCTCTTGGAGATCTGGGACAACACCTCGCCTGTCCTCGTCGCCGGCGGTTTTACCCCGGAATTGGCGATGCGCGCCGCGGACGAGGAGTATGCGAAGTGGGACGTTGCTGTTGTCTTTGGCCGCCACTTTCTGGCGAACCCCGATCTGCCGTTCCGTATCAAGCACGGCTTGCCGCTCAACAAGTACGACCGGGAGACCTTTTACACCCCCTCGATCCCTCAAGGATACACCGATTACCCCTTCCATCCTTCTTTCAAGCCGGGAACTCCGCTGGCATAGGCGGCGGGTTGAGGTGTAGACGACGATAGACATAGATTTGACGATATTCATGACAAATAAAGTAGATGATATATTCCCGATATGTCTGTCTGATGCGTATTTTATCTAAAAGTTGAACGAAGAAGATTGCACATCAAGCGCTTTGCGCAGGGTATTCAAAAGTGCAAACATCAAGCACCCTCCCACCATCGGCCACCATGAAGCAACACGATGCATCAGCAAAAGTCCTTTGGCCTCAAGAGATAGCAGTAGTGGAAGACATCCGGATCATGCGGCTTCAGCTTCGGCGTCGGGATGTTCGCAATCACCTCAACGTCGAAAGGCAACCCCTCCACATTGAACCGGCAATACGAGTAGCTCAGCGAGATCCAGAACCCGTCATCCGCCAGGTGCCGCCTCACGCTCTCCGCCATCCGCAGAAACGGCTCAACACCACCACAGGACACCGCGTCGACCGTGCTCTTATCGACGATCAAGTCATACCTGTCCGGCAGCTGGAGCTGCGTGACGTCCGCCACGAGATACCGCATCTTCACGTCACCGAATACTTGCTTCTCCAACACGCGGCCGCGGTCGATGGCGCGCGGCTCAAAGTCGACGTTGGTCACGTCCTGAAACCCGCGTTGCCGGAAATGGTTCTGCAGGTCGCTTGTGCCGAAGCCTAGCTGCAGGATGGGCGCCGCGTCGTCGAGTTTGGCGAGGTATGGATCCACGATCGACATGAAGGTCGCAGATTGGGCTAGCCACTCAAAGTTCGTCTCCGATGCGAAGCGTTCGCCCCAGTAGCTTTGCTTGTCGAAGTCGGCTGCCATTTTTTCTTTTTCTTATTTGGGGATATACGGTGGCGAATTTTTTCGGTGAAGGGTTAAGGAGATTGGGTGGCGGCTTTTCGGTGAGACTGAAGGTATTTTGAGGTTCTGGTTCTGCTGTTTGTCATCTTATCGAGCGGCCCGCTCAAAACTTTTCGCTGCCCACATTTCCGATACGTGGAGACGGTATGTGACATCATAAGTATGGAAACTCAATGCCAAGTTCCCATGTTCTCTTCAATAACGTGCCCACAGCTTGACAGGGACATTATTCATGACAAACTTGGTGCGACTTGGTGTCAACAACATACGGATAGCCAATCATAACATGCCGTACGCAGCTGAAGACACACAACAACTGGACGGCTTGAAGATACGGTCGCAATCAATCTGCTAACACTCACGACATAGAAAGCTATTCTGGTTGGCATTTCGTAATTCAATACTATTAAATACTAAGAGGTTACGCTCATCTAATCTATAAACATTGCCTAATTCTATGATTGACTAATGATTCTCCTGAAGCAGTTGTTTGCTTAGTTTCCTTTCGCGTAACATCTTCGCTCACAGCCCTCTCATGAATCCTCGCTTGCGAATCGGTGGATTTGTGCCTTCCGGTTTCCTCATCTCTCTCTCGTTTCCATCCGCGGTCTCGACCACGTAGCGATCCTTGTCTCTCTCCGCCTTGCGCTTGTCGTGTTCCGTTTTCCAGCGCATGAAGTAGCAGCAGAATGGGAAAACCACCGTGTTCACCGCGGCCCACGCAAACAGGACTCCAAAGTTGAGACCGATCCGTGAGTGAAGATCGAACATCAGCTGACGACTCGCCTCGACTACGTGGTGTAACGGCCAAGCGTAGCCCCAGCTGTAGAAGCCGGGAGACAGGTCGAGTGCGTAGAAGGATGTCGACACGTTAGTGATGACCCAGAAGATGAGCCAGAGAGCAGTCCACGGTTGCCCCACGATCATGGCGACATTCTCGCATGCGAGACCGAGCGCCGTCATGCCGGCGAAGTTGAGCATCCAATACACTGGGAATGTGCCGCGCCCGTAGGCGGTCGCGCCTGATTGCGGCGGAGGCTCAGTTGGGGAGTACGGAGGGGCTCCGAATGGGAGCTGAAAGGCCAAGGATATGAGGCTGTAGGCTAAAGAAGTCAAGAAGTAGGCGAATACGGTGGCGATCCAACGCCATACAATTAGCTGCCAGAACTTGAGAGGTGGGTGACCCTGGGGCTGAATATATTTCTGAGGAGTGGGTTAGCAGTTTGCGATAGTCTTTTAATTTGTGTACGTACCATGTGAATTGGTAAAAAGAACGAGAAGGAGAAAAAGGCCATGATGATGAGATAGATGAGTCCTATGCTGACCGCCGGTGTTGCAGTGGCCGGTCGGAAAGGTCTGATGTCGATCATCAACGGCGCGACTCCGGGGTTGACGGCCGCAGGCGCTCTTGCCAAGTTCTCCCGGCTCAAGGAGTCGTTGGACATGACAATCTGCCCCCATTGCTTTCCAAAGGCCCGACTAAACTGCTCTGTAAATTGCGTGATGTATGGTTGGATGTCGCTCTGGTAGGTCGTCGAGTCTCTCGCAGTCTGAGTAATAATTTGCAATGAGCCCGCTGGATCGTAATTCGCGTCACCCGTCGCCACGGCTTCTTGCAGCGCTGCAGTCGCATTCGCATGGACGATCACGGCCGCCCAGCTTTTGAAGTCATACACAGCCATCCGCACGGCCGTAGGGTCGTTGTGGAAGTCTGATGGCTGTAGAATAGTCCACCCAAGTGACGGGCCTGGGCTGTCCAATGCTTTCTGAACGGTCTGGATGACGGTAGGACCGACAATCGGTTGGACAGTCTCGAACGGCGCGACCTGGCCGTCAAAGTTGACGACATGCACGACTATCGATCTCAAATTCGCTTCCGTGCGGAACAGAACGGCCCAGTAAAGCGAAAGGACCGCAAGAATAAAAGCGAACAGGATTGCAATCGTCTGAAGCCAGAGTCGAATGACATGGGCGCGGACCTTTCTCATCGAAGGGTCCCAAAATCCGACCGCATGGTGAGGTTTCTCATGATGTTTCGCGAAACCGTATTCAACATTGCGGGCGTTTTCGTCTTCTTTCGCGTGGTCGACGTCGGTTTGGCTCGACGGCGAGCGTTGCTGATCTTTGGCAGACCCAGCCATTGTTGTTGGTTTGCCAAGCGAGGAATTGGCTTTGCCCGCTCAAAAGCCTGTCGCGTGGATGTTCCAATGCCAGCCGGAACGGTTGAAACAAGCTCATTCGCATGCCAGGACAGCTGCATGGATTTGCGCCTCTCCCGCGCCTGGCGTCTTGGTTTTATGACGAACCGAGACACATCGATGATTTGGCATCAAATTGGCTGAATGGCGCTACTGATCAATCTATGATGCGTTATGAACTGAAGTTTTCTGAATGACGAGGTAGCTGCTAACAATTATGCTAGAGTGGCCAGGCAATGGCATGCTATGATTGGCCAATGCCCTCGAGGTTCGTCCCAGATACAGCCATAGTGCTGCGCAGCATGACATCACGGTTCCTGGGTAAGGATCCAGAGAGCGACTCTAATCACTAGTCCCTTGCTCATTGATCCCGGGCTTTTCGGATGCTCTAGCCCTTCTGCCTCTCTTGTAAGGCAACAGAAGTAGGTTTGGTCCGTCAACAATCTGACCTAGCACCCAGTTGGTGGTCGATTCTCTTTGCATAATTCGATCTGCGCCACTGACTGACGACAGTCGAGTCCGTCGACGCAATTAAAAAAATTCCAACCTCTCGTCATTATTTTCGACAAGGTCGAGAATGTGTATGGCGCACAGCTATGAACGTACTGCCTGAAAGGGGCGATAAACCTCTTCAGCCTTTTCCATACCCCGTAAAGAAATTTCATAGACCTTCCCGAGACGCGTTGATTTCGTTGAAAGATTGGTTTCAATTCTTCGAAAGCCCTCGTACTCGCAAGGAAAATCTTCTGTTGATACGGCGTCGCTTCTGAAGTGAAAAGAATCCGGGGGTAGCGGATGCAAGCCGTCTGTCGGTTTCCTGTCAATGAAGGTCTTCACGACATTGTCGCTATCCACCAAGAAGAAGACATAGAAAAGTTTCTTCTGTTTTTGACTCTGGCTGTGGAACATCAAGCAAGCGTGGCCGGGCTTGAATCGTTCGTGGTCGAAGGAGACAACAACGGAGTGTCCCCTCTCATGCTCTACCCATGCATTGGCGGGGGAAATTGGCGTGACCGAGCAGGATAGCTGATCGGACTTCTCACCACTTTCATGCGGTGCATGCCAGTTGACTATTATATGATGCGATGACTGCGACTTTTTCCAAAGTGAGTCCGCATCTCCCGGGTTCGTGGACCCAGCGAGGATATTCTCGAATGTTGATCCAGCTACGACCGCACTGGGAACTGAGACAAAGCCTATCTGATGATTGGAGCGGTAGAACAGGCTTCTCTCTTCTTCTTTCTCCATGTAGATACCCACTCTCCATCCCTGGGCGTTCTTACAATTGAGGATGGCGACACTGCCTGTTGGTGAGAAGGAAAACCGAACGCCGGCGGCCGATGTTATTTCGCCTTGTTCAGAAGGCACAAATGGCAGTTGGAAGCCCGAGGCTCCTGGTGCTAGTACTTGTAGGCTTATAGATATTCCTTGGTTGGTGAAGGAGTACGGAGGTTGAAGATTTTCAGGCTGATATGTCGTTACGCTTCCTGAGTTGGCAAAGCAGAATGGGGAAGATGCGAGAAAGCCTGTTTTTCGTCGTGTCGTTGGCTCGAACCATGCAAAAATGGATTGGTCGTCTGTCCGCCTCATGATTTCCTCTTGTAGACGCATGAAAGCCATTTCTCCTTCCCCATAAAGCAATGGCATGTTGACTCCAAAAAGCCCCAGCAGGCAGTATGCCTGGTCTTCTATTCGAGTCGTTTCCCTGTTCGCCGCCCACGACATCTTTTGTGCGGTGCTGTATTTCCCGAGAATACCATGAGTGAAGAAGTGCCTGTCGATGCCAGTGATTCTGCCTATGACGTCCTTTCTGGTTTCCCTATGACCAATTTGAGCCTATTGTAGGTTGTAAAAGATCACATTCTGCGGGGCAATGAGTTCTTGCAAAGTCCATCCCCGAGTGAACCAACGGCTTCTGATAAACTGTTTGTATCCTGGGCCAATGTGCGTGACATCAGAAAAGACGTCTGAAAGGTAGGCGTAGCAGATGCGAGAATCTCTGTACCATGCCCACATGGAGTTGATAGCCTCGGTGAGCTCGGAGGAACTCGTTTTATCAATGCAACAGGTGTCGATCCACTGCAATAATATGTCAGTTGAGGACAGAGCTAATTGGAAGAAAATGCTCACAATGTATTGGAACCCGTCAGCCAGGGCCAGTTCACAGGCCCCTTGGATCTTCGCATATCCAAGTAGCTCAGCGCCTTCCCCCGAGATCAGATCTTGGTACGAAACTTCCTCGGCGCCCCAGGTATGAGATAAGATTGCATAAGGGATGTGGTGGTGGTTGAACACGTGGAACGCTTTGGTCTTCGTGTTGAGAAGCCGCATTTTGATTGTTGCTGGCAAGCATGCAATGTGAACACGACACTTTGCTGCCGACACATGGTTTGCGTGGTGTCCTGTGTGCGGGGTCATCTGCAGTATCGGGGCTGACAGCGTTAGTAGAAATACGCTCACGGGATTGGACGAGGACCAATTGCGTGGAAACTTCTTGCAGTAGCCTAGCGGCTAAGAAGCTCACGTAGCCAAAGATGTTCACTTCTATGTTATCACGTCTTCATGTTCATCATGGTGTTTCTTGCATTCGGCCGTTACAAACTGTCCTCTACCTACATATTCCTACCTTAAATATCATGGCATATATCGGAATGAAGGATGTCGATACCCCAGTTGGACCTGCTCTTTCTCATTTCTACCGTCGAGCCTGTGGTCCCTCTTACCAGCAGCTCTCAGCCTGTTCTCGTACAGGCAATAGAGGATGCCGAACACAGCAAGCAGCACCGCCAAACTCTGTCCCACCAAGTTGATAGTGTGGCCGACAAAGTACTTTGGCGCGTCTTTGAATGTGTACGTCCATCTGGTTTATATCAGCATTTGACATGACATATCTGTGACCATTCATCACTCACGTCGCAACGATGCCTCCAATTGTGCCGATCGTAACAACGTAAGCACTTGTGACCGCTCGAACCGATGGTCCTGCAGAGTCTATCGAGGGAGCTGTCAGAACCAAGCAACACAATCGTTAGGTTCGTGGCTACTCACTATTCATAGCCCAGCTCAGAAATCCGGGTCCGCCGGGGAACGCGCCCGCGGTAACAAAGAAGACAGCCATGTACCGGATGTTTGCATCTGTTTCGAACCGCAGAATCGCGAAACCAATGACAGCTATGAGCGAAAACAGCGCGAGATAGATCCCACGCTGTCGGGTCTTGTCACTGATGTACGCCACCGTCACGGCCGACGCGCAGGCCACCACGTATGGTGGGACAGACATCAGCTGCGCCTTCGTCGCTGTCCAGCCCAGATCGTTCAATATCGTCGGCATAAAAACCGAGATTCCCTGCACGGTGATGTTGATGAGGAAGAAACCGAAAGCGCAGGTGTAGTTATGGATGCAGAAGACAGCCCTCTTGACGTGGTCGAGGCTGACTGGCTCGTTGGCATCGGACTTGTGCTCTCGCTGGAGACGCTCGACGGCGATGGCGCGTTCTCGATCGGTGAGAAAGTATGCAGTGGCTGGGTTCGTCGGCATCCACAACGGCGCGAAAAGCCCGATCAAGATGGTCACGAACCCCTCGAAGAAGAAGATGTTGCGCCAGGTGTGAATCGGCATGCTGTCGAAGCCCCACTCCGGCACGCGAGAGAGGCCCGTCGCCAGAAGGCCACCGAATGCGCCCGAGAGAGATGCTGACGAAATCAGAATTCCAATGCGAAGCAGAAGTTCCTCTCTTCGGTAGAAACTGCTGAGGAAAAATGAGAACCCTGGCATTGCGCCTCCTTCAAAGACTCCCAAGAATGCCCGTGCTGCTGCCAACCCTTCGTAGGTCTTGACGAAAGCTGTGCATAGTGAGACGACGCCGAACCCGACGACAAGGAACGGCAGGTAGAACCGCGGGCCGACGCGCTTGAGTACAATGTTGCTCGGAACCTCAACGAAGAGGTAGACAATGTAGAATATTGACAAGACCCAGTTGAATCGGAATCCCTCGAGGTTGATGTCTTTAGCCATGCCTTGAATCCTGGCATTTCCGATGTTCGAGCGATCCAGAAACTGCGAGTGTTAGACTTTCGCAGTTAAAGACACAACTCTTCGCTTTAACAAGGACGTACGCAAAGCAGGTAGAGCACCGTTGTCAGAGGAACAGTGTGCCAGTCGATCTTCCGCCTGATTGCCTTCTCCTCCGCCTCGGTCCATTCTAGTATTGATGGAGCTTCTTCATATTCGACAGATTCCGATTTGATATCGATTGTAGTTCTGTAGGAGTAGTCGGCTGGCACTTTGCTGTCAATATCATGGTCACATACCCTAGTTCCAAGCCACCTACGCTTCTTTTCCGACTCTATAGCAATCTCGTCAATCGTTGACAGTACCATCGTGACCAAGCGTCGGAGTAGAGTACGACGAGACTTCAAAGAAGACTACCGAAGGTGCTAACGGGGTATTTGAGCTGCTATCGCAGACAGTTGGACTCATCATAAACAGCTCAATGATGCGACGTTGCGCTGACAAGTCTTGGCCAAAGAGGGGAAGGTGGTGGCCGGCCATTAGTTTTATGAAGAGCGGCCACTAACGGGCGGGAGCCAACTACTCAAGCTGGCACAGACGACAGAAGACCCATCAAACTTTGTTCGGCAGATGTCTCTTGCATTGGACATGGAGACAGCCCTGTTCATGTGCTGCCCTCGTCCAATGACCTGGGACAAAGTAGCCCAGGATGGCACGCTCGTGCTAGATTGCGGGGTACGGGGGGAAGAACACTCTAATGCTATACCAAGATTGAATCGCATTAAGACTCTGGTTGGTGAACATGGGTGGTATCCTGTCAGGGTTGGAGGAGGACGGTTTTGCCATTTCGCAGCACCAACGCACAGCCAAGGCCGTCCGTCTCAACTTTGATGTGGCCGGAACGCCTGGGGTGCGAGCCCGACATGTCCCCACGTCGCAAGCCGAAAAGGAAACCAGTTACCCTTTGCGAAGTGGCTTCCCCATTGCAGCCGACGTGTTCGCCGATTCCGCCACCTTTCGTCCGGACGCCTCGGGATACACGTGCTTGAGCGCTTCCCAAGTTGCGATAGCTTGGTGGTGTCAACTACACCTCAGGTTTGCGCACGGCTGACTAGCCATATGTAGGGCAAAAGCTGTGTATCGCCAGTTGCTGACTGATCTACATTGAGACATTCAGGTCTTGCGTGAATAATGTGGAAAGGCCTGCACGGGGGACTCTCGTGAATGAATGGAACGCTGACAAGCAACGCGAGATTTCAATTGTCCCTCATACATTGGTTACACCGGTGTAACCATTGTGTCACTCGACGCGGACAGCATTCACTCTCAAGCTCCCTATCTGTCGACCATAAGTGGGATAACGGAATCCACCTCCCTTGGCCTTGGGCTGACGCCAAGGCGAACGAGAACTCCTCTCGCTGGTGAGGGGTGGTCATCGGATATCCCGCACGGCCAACGTTGGCCCGCGTTGGAGACTTCGAGTGAAACAGTTCCGGAAGAGCCAATTACCTTAGGCGCGTAAAAGTCGGCGACAGCCCTATTACATCGGGTAAAGTAGCAAGTTTTGCATCTAAGCGTGAGTTCTCAGGCTTGGCTCTACCGCATGAGAACCGGTCGGTGTACTAAGGGGTCTTCTTGGCCACGGAACTCGTTCATGCGGAGAACGGTTGCCAAGCCAAGGCACAGACTAGAAAAGACTTATAAGTGGTACTTCGGGTTCGATATGCCGTCTTCCTGATGACTGAGAGAAGTTTCGTACGTCCAGATAGAGCAGCTGAATGACAATCAGGCGTCACTCGAAATTGAAGGCTACTAGGTATGGTAGAGGATACAATTGCCTTTTGCTGTGTACACATGCACCCACATCCTGCTGCCGGTGGGATGAGAACCCCGATTTTAGGATAAAATACGAAGACCCAGTTAGTCCCGATATCACAATTAGATACGACCGTTATCTCTTCGAACATGTTGATCAACCACGTCAGTTCGAAAGGTAAGTCATATCCGCATAGAAGGAAGGGAACAGTGAGACGTCCATATATTCTGATTCAAAGAATTTTCCTAGATGATAGCAAGCGGTATGCACGTCTCTGGAAATGACGTGGTGTTCGTAGTGCACGGGGAGCAGCCACCTGGGATGACGCATTCCGAAACACCGGTAACGCTGACTTGAAAACTGAGCATGGTTCAGCAGCAAACCGTGCAGACGCAGTTTCCAGTGACTAGCCTACACAACCTGCCTCACAGCTTAAAGTGAATGATTACTAAGGTCAAGGAAAGGTTGAAAGGAGGTGACGCCGCTAATTTGAGCAGTTGGAGAACCAGTCCGATGACGCCACCGACTTCCGGCCGGGATTAGAAGGTAACTGTAGTATGTTACTGTAACATGTGATCTTCTCTTGAATGTGAAGGTTCAACTCCCAAGTGCTGATGAAGGACCCGGTGAAAAGACTTTCGCAGTTGTCTTCGAACGGAATGCATGGTAAGCATGATCTGCTTGTGGGTGGACCAGAGCATGCAGGAGTCTGACGACCATCTTTGACAGCCTCGTACGCTCTGCATATGGAAGGTACATAAGGTACCCTACATACCTAATGATTATAAGATTATTTGCTGATTTGGTCATATAACAAAATACATATGGTGTACATCAAGTTCGTGACACCCGAGAGAGACATCGACGCAGGTCGAACCTCAAAACTTTCACTAAATCCACAAGCTCTTTCCGTCCTAATAGTCGTGACTCGGGTTCGTTAACTTACTGCAAGAAGCCCACATATTAAACGCCGGGGGTGCTTCCGCAACTCTAAAGTAGCCGGTCGACAGTAAGGCTTCCGCCGAAAGCTTGCGCGGACAACTCGAAGTTTACTGAAGTTTGGATTGAGGGTGGGCGGCCGGAGGCTCTCATGCTCTGCAGGAGGTCGTGTGGAACACGGCACTGGCCTTCGGCTTTGTCGGGTTATCTGCTATCGTATAGGTGTCAGGGCTGGCCGCACCCAAAAAGCTTCTCAATCGGAGCGGCCGATTGGAGTATCGCCGGCTCCGAAGTCTTCGGTGTTGGTAGCCTGACAATCTCTACGGAATCTGGGAGGAGTTTTCAGGTCACGTTCGAGGCAATGGAAGTCGATTTCTGTGCAACCGGCTCGCACGTTCCGAACGGCCAAGTATTTCTCCAACCTGGACTTAAAATCAAATCTTTGGGGTAAGGAGGCCACCGAGTCTGTCTCCAACCCTTGCGCGGCCACAAATCAACCAGCCCATCCTCAACGTCAAAAATGGTTCCTCCACGCATCACAAAGTTCATATGACCGCTTTGCTCCCATAACCTCTCTATATTGTCAACTCCTGGTGGTTATATGACCATATCTGCCAGCTTTCCATCCTCGATAGATCCAATCGAAGACTGAAGACCAAGTAGTATGGCGTTGCCGATAGTGGCGGAAGGTAAAACATTAATGATTATGAGACCGCCTGTTTTTCCTGGGCTATAACAACTATACTTCCTGTCGACATAAATATTAATATCTCCTTTTAAATATAATATTTAATAATAATAACGATAACATTAGAAATAAGGATAAGTATGAGGATAAGAATAACGAAGATAAGGGTAATAATAACGAGGACGACGAGGACGACGATAACAACAGTAAGTGAGTTTATAACAGGAAATATAGCCGATCTAGCACAGAAAAAAAGGCGGCCTCAACATTCTAAGGAGTCTGCTCCCCTATGGCCATCATTTTCATCTCTGAATGAAACAGATGACCGATCGGCTGCTTTCCGTGAGCAGTGCACCAATGTTTGTCCTCACGCCTCTGTTCGCAAGATTTGCGGTTGAACGAGTCGTGTTGAAGAACAAATAGGAACAGTTTGGTGCTTGCTTCACCTCAATCAGGCTTTCCAGTATGTCATGCCTGACGTACTTTCTAAGCTTTGCGTCGTTAGGTATGTCCTCCTTCTGGTGTACCCATATGTTGACCGAAGATATCGCCGTAGTTCATGACTGCCAATGGGGTATAGGAGCTGCCGCTAGCCTCCACAAGTGGTGTGACGTCGTCATACAGCTCGGGTACGGGGAGGGGGTGCTCTTGAGATGTGTACCCGTCAATGAAGTAGGTCAGACCCCAGTCATATGACCATCCGCCTTCCGGTACGACGAGCATGTCAAGAGTAGCGGCCTCCAGAGCAGTATTTGTCTAGCAGATCTGGAGGCGCGCTGGTAGTCGTTGAAACTAAAAGAGGTATCTCTGCCTTCTGCTTTGATGCGTAGAAGTGCATCTTTGGCATCAGCAAGAGAGTCTATCTCAGTATAACCCGATGGCTGGGTTGGTCCGTAGAGTACATTGCCTATATGAAACACTCTGGGCCCGTACATTCTTCCTTTGTCGATAAGCACACGTTCAATGTGGCCAGGCACGTTGTTAGGCGCAGGGTTGGAGATCGTCGTGATGCCGTATCCCAAAAAGGTTTCCATTTCCTACGACTGGGTCGAGAAGGGTGAGAGGGATCCTCCCCAGTGACCGTGAATATCAATGAAGCCAGGGAGGACAATGCCTCCTGTCACATCGAGGACGTCTTAGTGTGCAGACAACTTGCTGTCGGAATCTGAGCCAACGGCAACGACTTGGCCGTTTTCTAAGAGGACCGTAGCTTCACGCATGAGTTTCGGAGCCCTGGGATCCATGGTAACCGGAGATGCATTGGTGATAGCGAATGATTTCCTGTCAGCAACTTGCGCTTGGTGAAGTGTTGCCGACTCGTATGTTGCGTTGATTAGCTAAAAGAAAAAACGTACAAGCGCAGTCTCCAGAGTCCCTTGGTTTGAGCGATCCCGGTTCTCAATATCACGATGCCACATCGCGAGGCTGCCAGCACCCAAAGCAACATGATCGTCCGTGTCGCATCGTACGCTGTTCATTTCCAATGGACCTCAGGACGTTGGGGGAAGCCGCAGCATTTGAGTAAGCGGCTCCGGCTTTGGGAGGTAGTCAGTCTGGATAGCAGGTGCAGGTTGGCACGTAGTCAGTCTGGAGAGTAGGTGCAGGAAAGGTACGGGGCGCAGTTTCGAGAATGGGTTTTGGTCTTTCTGTCCCAATGACCAAATAGCAACACCTGCCAAACTGACACCTTCCTCCAGAATGAACATTGGCAGTTGTTCTTTCCACTCTCAACCCTGCACATGACACGTCTGGGCTTCCTGGGAAATGGCAACCTGTAGAACTGCAGTGGGGGCAGCCACTGCACTCCGCAACTGTCACTTACACGACCTCCAACCATGAACACTTTCCTCCGCGCATGCTCAACGCCTTCCTTTCGTACCCCATGTGATGTAATTGATGCTTGATCTTGCAGGTGCATGTCGAAAAACCAGAAGGTACAGCAAAACAGTGCAGCTATGGACGTCCTTTATTTATTCGCTTTGGGTCCGTCGTCCGTCTTCTCTCCCAGTCTCCTCTCCCCATCACCGGCCTCACACACCCTCGTTACTTTTTGGTTATTTATACCAATAGCCAATATCAATAACGAGCCAAACATCATCATGGTCAAGTAAGTGCTGTTCTCTGTTCTGTCTTTCGGCCTCCCTCCCCTTTCTGTAGCGAGCCAACGTCGTTCGAATCTATCGCTCGACCGTGGTCTTCATCGACGTTGTGCCCTAGCTTCGTGCTTCAATTCTGGCTTTCGATCCTTTCGCTAGAATTTGTTTTCCCTCAGACGCCTCCGGCTACCCCTCTGCTTGTCATCAGGCCTGGTCGCTAACATTTCCCAGAATTCTTAGTCTCTCGCTTCGAAGCTCTCCCTCCCCGACTCCGACCCTCCTGCCCAACGAGTGTCCATCCACGGCTTGGCGCCCCCAGAATGACGGCCCCGGCCCCTCTGGCCAGCAGGCCCCTCCTCCGCCTGCCCATTCGTCAGTATTCACGGCACTCCTGTTCAGGCACGACGCTAATACATGTCAGATCCTCAACTCCTTCGTGGCCAGGGGAAGTGGCGGAGGAGGGTCCAGCCTCTGGCAGAGGTGTGCCTACGGGCACGATCGACGGGGGCGTCAAGCCGTGGGTGGAGGCTCGTTGGGCAGGCGGGCCGGAGGTGAAGGCCAACCGGGGAGGAGAGCTAGAAGTGATGCTCGAGACCGGCGGTGTTTTTTTGCTTTTTGTAGCATTTTTAGCGGTTTTGGCCGCCACATGTAGATTGGCGGGTGTATACTTAGCCAAATAAATCTACCCTCTCTGTTGGCTTACACCACAATCGTTTCTAATTACTGCCCACGACTGATGTGTTTCCACCCACGCTCCAGTCCACTAATGATGTGCGTAGGGTGGTATGTCAAAGCCAAGCCAATCGTGAACGCCGTATGGTTCAGCTTCATCTCAGTATATCAACGCTTTCGGCCACGGCCACCAGCCATCCAGTGCCAAATCGCCATAAATTTGGTTCCAGGTGTTTGAAGGGTCGTCACGAATCCATGAATAGACTTGCTGACCACTGGCCGTAGGCAATCCCCAAGCAGCCGCTTGCGTGGCGTCCACAAACGCACATGCCCACTTCATGTTCTCCGGCGGGATATCCGCGAGTTCAAACTCATTCAAGACGCTGATCTCCCGAGCAAAAACAGTCAGCTTCGCTGTCCAGTAAGGCTTATCTCCTAGGTCGGATAAGAAAAAGTTCCGCCTGCACGTATATCCCTTTTCGAACAGAGACGGCTTCTCGCCAACAAGATGTGTCTGAGTGTATGTGGCCTCGAAATCGAAGTTGCTCATGTCCCAGTGGAAACCTTCTCGCATGAGCCGCCGCAGATCGCGTGATTTCACGCGCAGCCTGACTTCCCAGTGAGGTTTGCCGGTTACTGCCAGGGCGTTGCCGACGTACGGCGAATCCCACCCGAAAGAAGCGGTCGACTCAAGGCCCTGCCACTGTTCCGAATCGTAATGCTGCACACGGTGTGCATGGGAAATCGACTGATATGGAGGAGGCTCGGCCCGGGAAGGGTTGCTTGTCGGCTCTAATTGAGTATAGGAGGTGTTGTCCATGTCGGTTGGTATCTCTCGAATTTTCGACGTTTCGAAATAGGAAAATGAGGAATGACTTGGATTACTCCTGCAGAATGCTAGGGGGTTTTTGAATGAGAGCAAAGAATGCGGAGTATACTTCAAAGTGACTGGAGGAATGTCGTGCGGACTGTTATTTATAGGTGTAGCTTCTTGGTCGGAGATCCTCGGAGATAGATAGTAGGCAGGGAGCTTGAGGTATTGTCGTCTATAAGGTAGTGACATAAAATTTTAAACTATGCCGCCACTAGGCATCAGCATGGAAAACCCAAAGAGGTTGGACTTCCACATGAATAGAGATTGCACGACTGTGTGCGAACCTGTTCGGTAGCGCTCGAGCCACGACGATGGCCAGTATCACGTCGCGCATTCCATTCAGGTTGGAAAAGCGTCCGACATCAGGGAGTTGACGAAAGTCACGACATTAGAGCAAGCGGCTCCAGCGCTTCGCAACCAAGCCAGAGATGTGCGCCAGGAAGGTAGTGTCTCAGTAGTTTGGCCAAGCTTGGACTTCCCGTCTACATGTAGCTACAGTCAAGGAGAAGCACGGCCAGGGGACAGAAGAAGCATAGCCTCTGATTTGTCTGATATCACATGCACCTGGGCAATAAAGCACTTGGAATTTGACGTTCTGAGCAGAGATCCCGGAGGCCTTTCGGAGTTTGATTTATTCGGCTGACGGTTGTCACCAAACTCACAATGGTCCAACGTCTATTGATCCGCTGAGTGAAGCCTGTTGCAGCTCAGCTTCTAGATACCTAAGCTCAGCGGTTTCTGTACCCCTCCAGGTGGACATAAGGGGCCTGAAACCGCTGGACAAAGAACACGTCATGCTTCCAATCGATCAAACGCTATTCGTCATACTCTGCAGCTCCTTGCAACATTCCCATTGCCTCCGTGGTCAAGTCTGGCCCACAACAGCTAAGTGATCTGGGCAACCCCAGTGTAACCCCTCACACTTGATCACGTCCGGGCACCATACATGCCTTAGTTTTCGCGAGAAATGTATCGTACATAATCAAACCAGGTATGTCTTTAGTAATCCGACTACCGTTCTGGGACGCCGTAATATCAAGAGCCTTCCGGAAGGCGTCAACATTTGACCAGGAGATTAGCGCCACCAGCATTACACCTGTTTCCCCGTCTGCTCCAGTGATAGGTACTTCAGTCTCAACACTCCAGCCATAGCTTATGTTCTTGGCCTCTTGGAATGTTTTTAGAGTATCTTCAAAGAAGGCCTCTAATATCAGTGACGCTGTTTCTTTGTCGGAGGACTGCATATCGGATGGAAAGAATGCTCTGAGAACTTCGGTGACAGATTCTCCGTCGTCAATAGAGGCCGTGAGACGACCTCGGCATCCAACAATATGTGCGATAGAGCCCTGGGTGAAATCGATTGTGTTTTCAAGAGTAGCTAAATTATGATGACCCCTGGAATTCTTTGAGCGTCATCTTTACAGGTCTTTACTAGGCATAACTTGATAATGATTATTTGCGAATGAGAAATCAAAGTGGGTGGATATACTTATCACTTACTGCGTCGTCATATAGGTGACATGGTCTTCCTGCGAATCCCAGTCTAGGCATATCCACACATGATGAGGATTTCGGAGTTCCTGGAATAAGAATGCTCTCTGAGCTCCAGGCTGACTGAGAGCAAAATGAATAGCCTTTGCAATTGCTTTGCTGTGACTACTGTTCTCGTCCCAAACATTGACGTCGGGTTTCGTGGTAAAGTAGCTGAACTCGGTTATCGAACTGGCCATTTCAGAAGGTAGAGGAGCAAAGATGTACTGTGGAGGTAAGATTAGCCCTCTCAGGAAAGCTCGTGTGCTTCTTTTTATCAGTCTAGGTCCCTTTCTAAGTCTCATAAGCGATTTAAATATCCAACTGAGGAGCTGTGGTGAGGCAGGCTTGTATTCTGGAGATAAGAGCTCATAGACCCCTAACGCCGGTAGCCAGCGGTGTTCTAAACCTCTTGGTATTCCCGCCCAATTTTGTATCTGCTCTATTCGGACTCCGAAGTCTACCCGTCTTCCCAGGTCTGAACTGATAGCTAAGAAGCCATTGTATGACTGAAAAGAAACGTCCTCGAGTTCAAGTCAAAGTGGGGAGTTGAACACGGCAAGGTAGCCAGGGAGCATTTTGCTCCCTCAAAACAAGAATGGTATATATACACTTAGGAAATCTGTCAGGCAATATTGCTTCTTGTAACAGAGAATCGACTTCACCCACATCTTACATATTTTACCACAATACATCAGTACATCCTCAGTCTTAACCCCCCGCTATGCCGTCAGCAAACCCCATTCGATTCGACGGCCGAGTTGCAATTGTGACTGGTTCTGGATCTGGACTCGGACGCGAATATGCACTTCTCCTGGCTCGCCTCGGTGCCTCTGTCATTGTCAACAGTCGCACGCTCGCCACAACGCAGGAAACAGTCAGTGACATCATCAACGCTGGCGGAAAGGCAATCCCCTTCGTCGGCAGTGTCACCAATCCATCCGACGCTCAAGGTATTGTTGACGCGGCGATCAAGACCTATGGCCGAATTGACATCGTCATTAATAACGCCGGTTGGATGGAATCCAAGCCCTTCGAAGCCATCACCCATAGGGAGCTGCTTGACATGTTCGATTCGCACGTCGGCGGGTCGTTCAATGTTACCCATGCAGCGTGGCCGCATCTGAAGAAGCAAAAGTATGGACGCGTTGTCATGATTGTCTCATACACCATGCTCGGCATGCCGAATGCCACCGCCTACGGCGGTGCTAAGATGGGCGTGATGGGCTTCGCCAAATCCCTCTCAACAGAAGGAAAAGAGCACAACATTTTGGTCAACTCAATCGCCGTTTCGGGATATTCACCCGGGGTGCAAGCCGGCATCAAGGACGAAGGCCTGTTGTCGCTCATGAGAAACGTTTTGCCAGCCGCAGATGTTGCTCCTGCTGTCCTTTGGCTGGCTCACGAAGACTTCAAGGCCAGCGGAGAAGTCTTCTCTGCAGCGGGCAAGATTGTTTCCCGAATTTACTTGGCGGAGACGCGCGGATTTCAAGGTTCTGTTGGTGAAGATTGGACGATTGAGTTAATTAGAGATTCCTGGGATCAGGTGATGGATGAGAAGGGGTACACTGTGCGGACCACTGGAGAACAGGCTGGACCGGAGCTGTTTGCGCGGCTGACGGCGGGTCAAAGTGAGGTGTCTGACGAAGCCGTTAGGAAGGCTATGGGAGGATGAATAGATGAAGACTAAGGCCTTTCTGCCCAGACACGATATTCAGCTATTTGAAGCAAAGTTGCATTTTCTTGACTAAACGGACACGTTGCGATCAATGTATTGCCCTTTGCCATAATATCTCCATCGGCTGATGTATGCTACAGAAGTGTCTTCTGTGACCCGACCATTCGTGGTCCCGTAGACCCCAACTACTGTGCCGGTGTAGCCGCCACTCACAAGGCTTGCCGAAGAATGTCCGACGAGTGTCATGTTGATGTCGCCTTCCTGGTCTCTGCTGCCAACCAGTCCTGCCAGAAACGCATAATGTGTGGTGTTTTCGGCCTTGACTTCTAGACGCATAGCAGCGTCTGTACCTGGATTCCCAGGCAGCGGCACTATGACGTCTTGCGGCAAGATTACGTTCTCGTTGTTGCTAAACGATCGAAGACGCAGGTATCTTCCGCCCACAGTCTGGTTGCCTGCAATGATGGCGAAGTCTAAGTGTCTTCTTTCGTCTAGATAGACGGAGACTCCAGCTTCGTCTGCTAAGCTTTTGGGGCGGAATTTGAGGTCGACGCTGAATTGAAATAGAGTATCGGTTTGCCTGCGGCCCAGAAACGTAATGGTGTCAGGCATAGTAACGTTGCTTGTAACCACGGAGGAGAGGTTTCTTGCCGATAATCGAAGTTGCAATTGATTTGGGTGTCCAGGAGGGGAAATCACATATGCTGTTTCCTCCGGATAACTAATGTGCAACCAATGTGCTGGCAATCCCGAAGAGACATCAAAGTCCACGACATCGGGCTCCTCTCCTGAACCAGGGATGCCGCTTGCATTGCCACTTTGGCCAGGCAACGATGCGCCCATCTGCCCCTTCACAGACTCCACCAGGCGTGGCCACCCTCCGGCCTCATCTGGCCATGAAACGGGAAACAGAACTGTCTCTCTGCCCATCGGATATGACACAAAGTCTGGTCCTGATCGCATTGCAAGAGCCACTCCCCACCAAAGGCTCGTCTCCTCATCTTGGAAAAGGTCGGCATGTCCCACGGTCTGGAAATACGAAGAATTGAGGTGCTCAGCGATGACAATTGGGTTTGCCGGGTTGCTTTCGTACGGGCCACCGACAGTTTTAGACCTCGCAATCGATCCGCGGTGCTTTTCTTTGGTTCCACCTTCAGCGATGAGGATGTAGTACCAGTCGTTCTTCTTGTATAAGTGCGGCCCCTCGGCAGTGCCCAGACCGGTCCCATTCCATGGGTAGCTAATAGAACTAAGGAAGCCAGTGTCCACATCGATAGTAGCCAATGCAATCGCAGTCCCTGTCGATAGTGCAGCCGCTCCGGTGAAGTAGACCGTTCCGTCATCATCGAACAGTAGGGACGGGTCGTAGCCGGTGAAGTTGACGTTGGTCGGAATGCTCCACGACGAAGCGTTGAAGGGGTTGTCGGTCGTGAAGATCAAGTTTTTCATGAAAAAGTCCTTGTAGGAGGCAATTGAGACATAGGTGGTCGTGACATAGAATGTACCATTATTGTGGCGTATTGTTGATGCAAAAAGACCGTCTTGTCCAGTTGGGGCATCCGCGAATTGGGGCAGTTGTTCTCGCCGGTTGAGCACACTGCTTATGAGCTCCCAACGACGGAGGTCCTTGCTGGCGTAGACGGGAACGCCGGGAAACCAGGTGAAAGTGGATGTCACGCAAAAGAAGGTATCATCGACATAGATGCAGCTTGGATCCGGATGGAAGCCTGGAAGAATAGGGTTGAAGTAGCTGGCTGCCGTTCCCACAGCCAGCAACCAGAGAAAGACGAATCCATTCATTTTCGACAAGCGCATAGCAGGATGGATTGACTTTCCATTATTCTCCGATCTTGTGTCGTCCTAGGACTTATAAATCCTCCAGCCGAACTGCGAACCACCAAACATACATGCCATCCGCTTCCGGCTCAGGTACGAAATACGACAAACCTATACGAAAATGCTGCAGAAATACGAAAAAAATGCGAAGATACCCGAATGCCTTGCGTGCTAATGATGATGAGTGCGAGTGTCTGCCATGCAGCAATGTTCCATCAGAATTTCTCGTTCATTGCATATGAGTTGGGTGATCACTAGCAGCTGGACGCTTTAAGAGCGACCGTAAATTACTTATGTTTAGTCACAGTACCGCCTCTCACGAATCGCTTGACCAACCGGTTACTCCTCTTGGGCTGTTCTCCCCTGAGGCGTTTTGTCAGGTTCCCTTGCAACCGCGCCCCTCGCCTGTCTCAAAATGTCGCAATGCCTATGCGGTCCGTGAGTGGCATAGTGAACAACCTCGGAACATCTTTCGAGCAAGATAAGCATTTGCCGTTGCGCGTTGTTTTGACCAAATACAAAGCGCGCTTGTCAACCGACACAAGTTGACTTCGACCAGTGGAAAATGATCCAAAGTGTCTTGTTGCGGCTGCTGTGTGTAACCTCCAAGACAGCGACACTTTATGCGCCCAGTCCCTCACATATCTTGAGGCAACCTATGAGAAGCTGGCACCTACTCGGTGTCATTATGGCTTTCGAAAATGAGAGAAGAATTGCACTGATAATTATACCACATTTGTTGCTCCCCGAGTTGACTGGCTTCCCTGGGGAGAAAACAACTTACAGGCCGGGTGCTAAGATACAGTAACAGCAATCTTCCGATACCTCAGATACTCTTGATCATTGCGACCGCTGACGTCTCTCACGACCGTCACCTAATCCAGGTACGTATTGGGCTTGCTGCCTGGGCGCTAGTGGGGATAAGACAGGGGTCCTCAGCTGTTCACAGCTTGCCTCTTCGTTTTAGTCCTCTCGTTTTCGCGATTCTTCACACGCCTGCCGTGCATGCCTTGATGGAATGGAGAATTAAGGCCCAGTTACTTCAGCAATCTTGCGATCTCATTGAATTACTGCCTAAGAGTTTGCAGGCTACCATCTGCAGTAGGTATAGTGACCATCACTAGTTCAGAAACACGAGTCAAGAGACTGTCAACTGTTTCCAGATACTTAACGGACGTGCTTCCCCCGCTCGATGTCTGATCTAAACTGACGTATCAATGCACTCATTTTACGACTCACTTCTCTATTGTTATCAACGGTATTATACCACTATATTTATCTCTCTTCGCACTCGGTAATAATGTCTGATGACTTGGCGGTTTCCTGTGCCTCATGTGGCGCGGCAAAGCCACCTGCACCCCTGGCTTTTCCTAATGACCCTCTTCACCAAGCTGCTTTCAGCGGTGACATGCAACGCCTGCGAGCACTCTTATCCGAGGGGGCTGATTTGTCTGCTGTTACAACCGCGAGGGACTGGACAGCGCTTCACCTCGCCGTTCAATCGGGAGGTGAAGAAGCCGTCAAGGTCCTACTTGACGCCGGTGCCAACGCTTCTGCGGCGACAAGTGATGGCGTAACGCCTTTGCACAATGCTGCTGCTGGCGGACAAGTAGCGGCAGCCAGATTGCTTCTGGACGCAGGAGTTGACGTTGGCGCACGCAACATTGACGAAGAGACACCTTTACATGTGGTAGCTCTGTTCGGAAACACGCAGATAGCCAAGCTCCTGGTCGACTCGGGCGCAGACGTATCTGCGAAAGACTGTTACGGAAACACACCCCTTCACATTGCTGCCTCACATGGGCATCTGGACATTATCCAGATCCTTCTGGATGCTGGTGCTGACATGAACGTGGCCAACAACAACGAAAACCCCGTGTTGCATCATGCTCTATCCGATTCCCCAGCTGCGACGAAATTTCTTATCCAGGCAGGAGCGAAAACCTCTCTCCGTGGTCAGTTTGGGGCAACACTGATGCACATGACAACATATGCTGAGGGTTTGTTCGACGTTCTTCTCGATTGCGGTGCTGAGCTTGAGGCGGTTAACGACGATGGGGCAACGCCACTTCATGAAGCGGCAGCACACGGCAGTGCACAGCACTTGCGACGGCTCATTGCCTCCGGAGCCAATGCTCATGCCAGGACGAACAAGGGTGAGACGGCACTGCATTTGGTCGCAGGTGACCCGGGCGCCCCATATATCGGAGAGGATGGGGAAGCAGAAGCGAAAGCAAGGTTGCTTGTGGCTGCCGGGATCGATGTAAACGCCAGGGCAAACTCGGGTGAGACGGCTGTAGATCGTGCACTGAGATGCAATCGCGATGCAGTTGCAGGCTTCATCCGTGAGACGATGCTTCAAAAGCCGTGAGGGAATCGACTCGCACATCACTCTCATCAAAGTGCATGGCGCAAAGTCCCTGTTGTCTTGAGTGCTCAACTTCTGACATGCACACGTGCCCAAAGGATCACCACAAGCAATGGAAGATTAGAATGCGCAATGGAAGACTGATTGGTTTAGTTAAGGCATACAACCCAAGTGCAATTGCTTTGCTTTTCCTCGCATGTCTAGCGACAGTAACGGTCTCACTTCGCTGCCGGGCACTAAAATGAGGGCTCTCCGACTGTGGCGTGGGCAACAAATAGGCCAATGAAGCCCGACACATCTGTCCTGCGTTTGAAAAATATGGAATAGGCAAAGTGAGTATAACAAACTGCTTAATGGTATATAAAGTTTCTTATGTCATGAACTAATTCCTAAAACTACAACCTTCGTTGGGACTCGCCATCGTCTCCTGATAATTACATGCGCGCAGCTCCTGAAGGAGTTGGTGTGAAGGTAGGGTCTGCGGGAATGCTGGAAGGAGCAATCTCCGGGCCATCCTCAATGAGATCATCATCACCCGTGTCAGTTGACGAAGGAGTTGGCGGGGTCGAGGAGGTCGCGTCGCTCTCGGGCTCCGTTGGAGTGGAAGGGGTTGCTGACCCTGTGGGCTCGGCAGGAGTTGCTGGCTCCGAGGGCTCGGCGGGCTTAGACGGAGCCGGCTCATCAGGCGTAGTAGGAGTCTGAGTCGGGGGTTCAGGGCTGTCGCAGTTGTCTGCCTCGGCGGGCAAGTTGGTGTAGAAGTTGGGGTTGAACGCGGCGTTCAGGGAGGCTTGGATGTTGTTGTCGTTGAAGGGGTTTCGGGCATGTTCGTACACAATGCCGTTGAGCTGCTGCACGGCCGGGGCAGACAGCTTACTCCAGCTGATCATGGGAGGGCTGAGGGCGAATTGGGCGCCATCTGTGGAGGGGAACACGTTCATCTTACCGTCGTATCCGACGATAGCGTGGGTGTTGCCGGGACCGGAACCGCTGTCTCCAGAGCTGTAGAGCGTCTGGCCACTGACCGATGTGTCAAAGGTTTCCTTGCCGGTGGAGTAGCTCACGCCGACGATGCGGTAGTCGTCCGCCACCGGGTCGCACTTGTCAGAGTGAACCCAGACGACGATGTTCAGGTAGTAGTGCTTGTGTTTTTCGGCGTTCTGGATCTTGGGCAGATACCACGAGTAAAAGATGCCGGTCCGACCGTTGGACTGTCCAACTCGGACGTAGACCTGACCCTTCGTACCATCACGGCAGTCGCCGCCGCTCTTTCCGGTGGGCTGCAATCCCTTGCTAAAAAGGCGAACCAGTCAGTCAAAACATTTTCTTCTTGTTGAAGTAGAGCAGTTGTTGCAAACGTACTTGTGATTGCCGTCCTTGTCGACAGCGGCATACGGGAAGCAACCACTCCCATCGTTCAGCCCCGGCTTGAAACGCAGTTCGAGCTGGCCCTCGAGTCCGTCTGCAGCTTGTTGTTGGAAGACCGCAACCTTATCGTGATCCGCCCATTTGCCCCCAATGGCAACATCTTCACCGCGGCCCCAGAGAACGCTGCCGGAAGCGAGGGAAGTTAATCCCAGCAAAATGAGTGACGAGAATGAGTGACGCAACATTGTTTCCGAAGGTATAAGGAATGACTAGGGCGAACACAACGAAAGACAGAACAGAGAGACCTGGGATGTAAAAGGATGAGGAATGGATGTCGAGACCACAGCGAAGGAATCAGTACTTAAGGTCGCAGTGAAAGATCATTTACTCATCAAATTCCTAGAAGTCAAACAGGCCGGCCCCTGCGACAGTATCATTTAAACACTTTAAAGTCATAAACAGCAACTTAACGTCATATTGTCTCCAGGTCTTTATCCTGCTCATCCCGCCTTTTCCGCAAGGCTGATCCATCATTAGTGCTCTCGACCTTCGTTGACACTATTTCAAGAAACCACGAGTTTGATCGACAGCACGTTAGATTAAGTTAAACGCTCTGAGCCCGCTCGGTTCATCCGAACCACAAAGCTAAACAGATTAGATTCTTTATCCCCCAATGCAGACCCACACTGTACCTAGACTTTTTGGTGCAGGCTGGGTTCCGAGTCAGTTGCATAAAGTGGCTTGGTCTGTGATCATAGGGTGACCGGTGGGGCGGCCAAGTCTGCACAACTAATTGCATGAACTTACACACGTCGGCGACGCCGTATGCTGTGCGAGACTCTCGGTATCGCAAAGGACTTTGCAATAAAGTCAACATGGCGAGCATGGTCATGGCCGTCACGGCATTACCTTATTTTTTAGTTTTCAACCAACTTATCACTTTCTCTTAGTTTTGGCAATTCGCCTATGCGTATGCCGTGTTTGGTAGAACTCGCCCATTCTTTACCGTTTCTGGACACATTCATTCGCTTTTAAAAAGATGATTTCCGGTCGCTTTTCAGCAATTTTGTTTCTTCTTGGCTGTTTGGTCGGACTTGTAAGTTGTCGCGACTTCAAAGACCTCACAAGTTGAGGCGCTGCTAGAATTGATGTGAATGGTTCTCTGACATTTGTGGACAGCTAAGCGCACAGCCTGTTCGACCTTTCAATGTAAGTATACCCAACATTCGATGCATTCTGATTTGAATCTAGGCAACTGACGTAAATATAGGGAAACCCCGCGTACTCAGTCGAGGCTGACGAGAACGTGGAAGAACAGCGATGGGGCTTCAGTGTTTACTCCGATGGTTACACCAAGCTGAATGAGAAAGGCAAAGTCGAGCCCGTTGATACCCTCATGGTCAACAAGGTGACCAAGCGTTTGACTGTCATGAAGGTCATGAACGCATATGACGAGGTCAAGCCTCGTATGAGAATGCGTGAGATTCTCAAGGCGTGCTGGGAGATGACAGGCCTCAAACCTTCCGAGCTCAAGACAGTGATGGGATGGAAGATCGAGAACGAAAACATGCAGACAGCCCTGGCCACGTGCCGTACGGCCTTGAAGCTCAAACCGGAGGATTCTTTCACGATCACTAGCAGTGAAACCGACCCTGACCGCCTCAAGTGCTGGGAGGCCGTGGACGGGACCATCTTCTCTGCTGCTATCAAAGGTGCAATCAAGGACTTCGATATCAACAAGAAGCTTCTCGAGCTTGAGGTGGACAACGGGGCTGAAGGCAACAAGCGGTGGGATCACCTCTACTACCGGTTCTCGACAGCAGAGGACTCGACAGAGGGACAGTGAGATCACTGGTCGATTCTTTACGCAAACGAGCAATTGTAAAATATTGAGGTTTTGCATTCATTCCATGACATTATTCATGCCCAGATTGAACGTTCATGATGAGCTGCCATCATCATGGAGACCGGACATGATGCGGATGCCGACATCAGGTTGAATGTCATAAGTGGATTCTATAGCCGCGAACCAGGGCGCATTTGGGCTTGAAGTTGCTTTTCGAATGCACTTAGAAGATACCGAGGTCAGCTACAGGAAATACAGTAGAAACAAGACATCGAGCTGAAAACTCTCCGGTCAGGGTGAGGAGGGTAAGGCGGGGGCAGCTCCATGCTGGCCATAAACACAAACTTAGCCAGTATATAACCCCTCTCTAAGATTTGAAAGCTCACTATATATCGTCAAATCAGTTCAAGCCCACAGACTTTGCATATATAAAGTAATCCGCGGATTAGACATTGCATGCCGTCATAATGTCTCCTCTTATTCTCCTTTCGCACAATACACTCATCGTTCGCCCACACATCGCGATTGCCCCTGAATAGCGTGAGGAAGGAAGTCTTACGCTCTGTGGATGTTTGCCTTCCCTGCAACATTTTGCAATTGCGACTATCTTTCCGACTCGAGCACCTCGGCCATCACTGATGTTCAGTGGACGACTATACTCGGAGGTGGCTCGGCATGGATGGCTTCTTTTCCGGTTTTGGGAGGTCTTGCGGCGAAATCACCTCCATGGGATTCACCTCGTAGCTTCTCAATTACTATGGCATCCAACCTGCGAAGCCGGTTCTTCCGGTTGGGGATGGGACAAGAAAGAGGTCATTGCGGAAGACAAAGACGATATTCCTAATCTCGTCCGGTTCGCTGTCCCGCGGTGCGTCATGTCAGATAGACACATCGAATACATCATCGCCGCCATCTCGCAGCTACATCAGAGACGCCATAGCACCCCTGGAGTGAGGATTACTCGAGCGAAAGAGTTGATAATGAAAGTGTTCCGGGGGGATTGGAACCTGTCCCTGTTCTCCATGGTTTGAGCCCCGCGGCTGACCCCGGGACTTTTAAGAGCGAGGCCTGGTATGACATCCGGAGCTTTATAGTGCTCTATGCGTGGACTATCTTTCTTTGGAGATGTTCCAGCAATCATTGAATGTGTTCATGTAAGGCTGGGGTCATTTGCTAACATCTAAGCCACCTTTCGCGTGGAAGTCGGATGCGAGCCTCAGTCTTTGTCCGTTTAAGTACTCTATTGCGATCGATAAGATGATTGAAAAAGTTCAGATACGCTTTCTCATAGAAAATCAAGCAGACGAGGCAGCCATTGCGGCTCGTGAGATCCGAGACATGTACACCACCAATGAAGGCTATCTTGATAGTTTCAACTGCATGAAAGACCTCTTCTTTTCCCCTATGCCTAAGCGCAAGGAACGTTTGCAGGTTGGCATAGCTTTCTTGCTGAAGATGGCCCTCGTCCGGGGTGGAAGATCTACCTGAATGCCAATGCTCAGGGAGAACCCCAGGCCACAGCGGTTGTCCGCGAAGCCCTCAACAGACTTTGCATACTACAAGCTTCGACCCTTCTAGGGAAGATCTTACTGCCGACCAACAAGCTTGTTTATGTTTCCCTGGATCTACGCACTGAGCCAACGTTTATGTGCAGGACTGTGGTGCGACTGTCATAGATCTGTCGCAGGCAATGTCCATCGTTGCATCTGACAACGTTGATGCATCTGATCCCGAAAATCTCCGTTTCTGTACCGTTCTGAGTGTTGGCTTTGAGTTATCGTACAGGGGCAAGAGCCCGATGACTTGCTTCAGTTTGACTGCGGAAGGTGAGGATGTGAAGCGAGAGACGGCAGTGTATTTACCTGCTCATGACTACTCCTCGGATGATTTCGAAATCCGCAGGTAGATGGAAACCTACTTGGGGAGTGCTAATGAAAAGGTTCTGAAGACGTACCAAGGTGTAGTTAGTGCTGTCGCTCATCGGCCTTTGCAGGATGGTCGCGGCATTCATGCATGGATCGGATTAAAAATAGCGAGACATCGGGGACCTGCAGTGACCTTCTACGTGGCCTCTGAGATGTTTGGGTTGTTGCAAAAGAGGCTCTGAGGGTGCCTAGTGAGTTCAAATAGGTAATCGTCAATAGTTTGACAATGTTGCCATGGTGTCACGGCCAGTTTTACTCAACGTTGGATTTGTGGCCGTCTCCCATTGTCAGTATTCTCATCTATTGCTTCAGTCCAGACAGCAGCAATTGGACTTGCGTTATCCTTTGGTATTGTGTTGTCCCAAATTAGGTTGCCATTTGTGCAGTTCTACATGTATCCTTCAGCTCTAAGGGTCTTGTCTTTGGCTTTCCTCAACAGCAGACGAAATCTTCTGGTCTCTAGCTTCTTAGATACGCTTATATGCACATAAAGTACCTCCATGTTATTCACCCAGGACCGCTCTCAAATCTCCAATCTCACCTCTTTCCATCACACATCGACAAGCCTGGTCACAGCTTGTATCATCTTGCATCCCAACTGACTAGGCCGATATGCCCTCGAAAGTCCACCCAGGGTATGCACGTGGTGAGACGGTAGCTCCGTTTATGTCCTCCGCAGTCATGTCTTGCCAAATCCTTCGACTTCCACGAGAGATACGCGACATGATATATGAGAACGGACTGTTGCTATACCATTCCACAGTTGTGCTTTCATGCGAGCGCCACCAAAAGCATCAATCCGGATCCAGCCTGTTCTACACATGTCGGCAGCTCAGAAGCGAAGCCATTGGATTCATTTTCGATCGTAACTACTTCGTTACGTCGTTGAATGCCGCACCAGGCCTTTCTCCGCACATCAATCTCAGATCACAGAACGTAGGCTCCTGGCAAACCTTCAAGAATCGCCGAGCACTTTCAGAATCTATCAGGAATGTTAGATTCCTTCGATTGCAAATTGAGCCGTAGACGATTGTGAACGAAGGACTCGGTATTGCGGACTACCTTCTTCGGAGAGCCACCCGCCTGGAAAGATTAGTAATTCAAATTCTGGTCTCCGAAGACAGGCACTCCGACTTTTCTGAATCTTTCTCGGGCGGTCACTTTCTCAGTCAACTGCTTCATCTGCCATTTCTCAGAGTTTTGCAAATCTCGCAGTCGGACCAGACCGATGACTGGATCACCAAAGGTCTTGAGTTCGAGGCGAATGGTCGTGTAGAGTTCATCTGTTACGGCCACAACTTCCCGCTCAACATCGAAGGCTCCACGCGTTCACATAGATGGCGGATGTCAACGAGCCAGAGAGCCAAGCCGCTGGACTGTAAGGATTTGCCTCGGTCTTCTGAGGAGCGCTTTGTTCATTTCAGCGATGGCGACGTGTCTCTTCAACCAGTCCCGCCAAGGTACGATTGCACTGTGTTGGGACTCCAGGTGCTCGTGGTTGAACATATCGAACATCCTCACATGAGCCTTGCATTTGAAGATGGCAAGGAAGTGTATAGGAAGGATCCGGAAATGTGCGGCTTTCGGGGGATGAATGTCGACCGCAAGTACAAGTCGGAATCATGGTGTGTGGAGGATGACGGACTATAAAAAAAAGAAACATTCTGGCTGAGGCTTTGCGGAACTGAATGTATGCAAGGTGTAGGAAGATGATCTGGCGAGCCAAACGCATGATCCGTGGACCGTCACTGAATTTAGGAGGCATAGCATTCCGCGTCACCAGACTTGGCGATAACCCTCGAGACTGGCATTCAAACATTAGTACTAAGACAACCAGCTACTCCGTCTTTTCAAAAACTCTTCCCATATTTTCCAGAGCTGGACTTCCTATCCTGGAGTTGTCCCCGCCCTCAGCATCCACCGGGATCCACGATATGGATCACATCGGCCCTATGGCGCAACGGTAGCGCGTTCGACTCCAGATCGAAAGGTATGTTGCACCCCCGGGGCTTCGATTCACCCCAGTATCACCACGTCGTATCAAGTAACTGACTATAACATTCAAGGTTATCCGTTCAAATCGGGTTGGGGTCATTTCTTTTTGTCCCTGAAGCATCCGTCGCTCTTTATTTCGCTCCTGTGATGCATGGTTGTGGTGTTGAGCGACGTTGGCGACGTTAGATAAGGCGGGTTACGTAGATGGGCCAGACGTGGTTGCAGAGCTGTAAAATATTCCAGCGAGAAAAAAAACCCAATTGAAACATGCTTATTCGGCAGTTATCTTTAACTTCCTGTGCTAAATTTTGAGTCCCATTATGTGGGTTTATCGGATGTAGCCGTAATGCATGCTAGGGTTCGCGCTCACCGAACATGCACACCGAGGAATCCCGCGGCTTCATTTCCCACTTGGGGATGGTTGAGATAGGCAACTGCCTGGTTCGGAGCCTTCAAACATCGTCTCATCAAGGCAGATTTCTTGCATATTGTCAGAGTCATGGAGGCACCCGGAAGCCGGGAATGCCCAAGAGAGCAAAAGAAGCAGGGGATGCCAAGCGCGTTGACGGAGTAGCCCCGAAGGCGCGGGAGCAGATGGTCCGTGCTTTCGGGTATTACCCGATGCCCCCACAATTCACAGGCTTTGGAGATGCCTCCGGACAACTCCGGCTCCGTGACGCTGCGGGACTCATTCAATAGCCGTACAGAGCAGTTCAGAAGACTGAAGATAAGATTCTGCACTTAATAGCATCTCATACGCGTGCTTCATTTGCCTAGATTGACCAATTCTACCCACCCCGATCCTGAGATGTCTGCTCGAGCGCTTGAAGCCCTCCGCAAGTTCACGGCGTGTGACGTAAGTATTCACGCCCCGGAACTGAACCCGATCAGCGATCACCTTCGTCGCCCGGGCAGCCCCATGAGCACCATAACATGTTTCTGACAGAGGTAAAGATTGGAGATGCCCTTGTGAAGCTCAAGTACCCTCAAGGGGGTTTCCTTGATGGAATCCGGATGTTTTCCCCCGGGTCCGGCACACGGATCTTCGGCCCCGCAGTGACGGTGCAGATGGTCGAGACGAGCGACTCCTCGGCCCCGAAGCTGGACAAGCACTTCGTCGACCACAACGAAGAAGGCGGCGTCATGTACATCCAGCAGCCCAAGGGCCTCCCGTCGGCGTGCTGGGGCGGTTTGATGTCAACTCGTGCCAAGTACCTTGGTGCACAGGGCGTGGTAATTGACGGGCGGATGAGG
>JABGLZ010000588.1:0-71526 GCA_014705045.1 Colletotrichum theobromicola | reverse complement strand
GAGGACGACAACGTCTCAACGCCGTCGCCCAGGTCCGGCCGCGCGGGCAGCCAGCCCGCGGGCCGGACCGCGAGTCTGGGGCCCCAACGGCCGTCTCTCAAGCGTCCCGCGGAGGCCGCGGGATCCTACGATCACGACGAGCAGTTCCCTGACCGCGCGCGCTCAGTCGCTATGAACCTGGGAATGTTGTCCCTCAACTCCGACTCAAACCAGAAACACTATCTGGGCTCGAGTTCCGGCGTCTTGTTCACGAACCTCATTGGGGCCTCTCCTTCGAGCGCTGGCTCGACTCCAGCGGCTTTGTTAGAAGATGTGCAGGCTCAAGGGCCTTCATCGGAATGGTACGACACTTCGGTGCCGACTGATATCTCGAAACAGTATAATCGCTCTCTACACATTTTCTTGCGCCAGGTTAGTCTCAAGAGCCTTTGCTGAATTTAGTGGGACGGATACTAATCCCGTAAATGGAAACAGGAACTGCCAAGGAAAGAAGACGCAATCAAGCTGGTACATACCTATGTCCGTTGGATGCATCCCGATTATCCAGTCCTAGAACCGACTTCTCTGTTAAGCGCACTCGATGCCCTGTACTCGACGTTCAGCTGCTCACTGGACGATGACCCCTTCCCGCACGGCTGGCCTTCTACTATGCAAGCGTTCCGGTGGAACGGCAGACAGAGATTGCCCGGGGACCAGGGCAGTCATTCTGTTCCTATGCCAGTTGTGGCATTTATACTCTTCATGGTCTTCAACATTGCGGCTATTGTGAAGGTTAGGGCACGTGTTTACGAATTCCCACCTGAACGATTTTACCGCGCAGCTCTCCATTTCTCCAAGGATTGCTTCTCACAAATATCTCTCTCTTCAATCCAAGCCTTGGTTGTTCTCATAGTACACAGCATGCTCACACCAGCGGAGGTTAATCTATGGACTTTGATACACATTGCTCTTGCGCATTGCGTCGAGCTGGGTATTCATAGAGAGCCGCTGAACCCAGTTGAGCCTGCAGACTTTGAAAACCAACAAATCAGGCGCCTAACATTTTTTACAATATACTCTCTCGATAGGTAAGTTTTCCAAAAAAGTTCTTAACGGTTTATGTTATCCGTTCCTAACTTGAATCAACCGCAGATCTGTCTCTTCTATACAAGGTCGACCACTCGGCTTTCGCGACGAAACCTTCGACATCAAATTGCCAGAGTCTCCTCCCGCACACCCCAGTTCTGGGAGCTGTGCCATTCCATTGGCTTTCTCAGCAGCCGTTTTGCGCTTCGCCAGATACCAATTCGAGCTGGATCGCATGGTCTCCAACATCAAACTCCAACTATATCATCTTCCATGCGATTCGGCATGGTTTCCTCTCCCGCAAAATCCATCAGCCCAGCAAGCGAGAATAAAAGCGGAACTTGGGGACTGGTGGGATCGGGTTTCTGGCGAGACATTTGACTTCCCGGGCATCGACAGCAGACAGCGGCGGATGTGGCAGATCAAGTTGAAGGTTAAGTACCACGCAACCATGGTCATGTTATTCCAGCCTTCGCAAGCGATCCGGAACCCTTCTCCAGACTCACTGCAGGTCTGCTACAACAACGCTGCATCCATATTACACGACTATCAGGCACTGCACGACATGCAAGGTTTACATCACGGATGGCGCACGGTACAGAATATCTTCGCCGCTGGGGCTACCCTCATATACTCGTTCTGGACATGTCCAACTGTTCGTCAAAACGCATCAACGGCGGACCTTTCGAAGAGCCTTCGCACATGTTCAAGCCTACTCACAGTAGGCGGCGAGTGGTGGCCATCCGTCAGAAAGGGACAACGGAGTTTCGGCGCAATTGTTGACCTCACTATCCGAAAATTGTACACGGGGAATATGCCCTCAAAGAACCCTCGACTGTACATGCCACTTGGTGCAGACCGGCTCGAAGATGGCCAAAATGCCCTGGACCACGAAGACGGAGGACATGCCGTCTATGACGCAGCGGCCCAGCAGGCTGACCTCGCCCACATCCCGCTCAACGGAGCCGACGCCTCTTGGCACCAGATGCCGGGGTCATCCGCCGTGGCAGACGCTGTGCACTGGCAAGGAGTCTACCCCGAAGGACCCTTCCATACGGGACCCAACGACTATGTGCCGGAAATCGAGACTTTCCTGGCCGACTTCGACAAGTCGGAATTCAGCTGGAGCTTTCCATTAGCCGGCATCGGCGACCCGTATGAGATGGGCAACTTTCCTAACCCAAGCTACTGATGATTATGCCGTTCTCCGTCATCATTTAGCCGAAGCGTTCCGGCCACTCAGGGGAATCCTATTTTAGTGGAATCAGCAGTCTCAGTTGCTGTGGCTCTAGAGCGAGGGAGCGGACTACTCCGGGTAGGCTATAGCTGGTTTGGTGGTGGACGGAGTAGCCCGATGGCAGATCCCTGCATTGCACCTGGACTACTCCGTTCTCTTGCCCAAAAGGGCCTTGGAGACGGAGCTCTCCAGCATCTGGCAGCCGAGGAATCGTAGCTCTTCGAGAATTGGCGTCGCGAAACATGAAGATTTGAACATCTTTGCGCACTAGATCACGAGTGAAAAAGATGGCAGTATTCCCCCGCTCTTGGCGGGTTGAGTTGCTGATGCAGATGTTGAAACCATGTCGTTCACGCTGTTGAGGGAGGCCCGATCGAAAGCATGCTCGTCACTCCGACAGGGGTCTCGTGCTGTAGGGACAAGACATTTCGCAACTCCATCAGGGCAAGTAGCATTGAGTCCTTTAGAGCCGGTGAGTAAATCTTGACTGCTTCAAAAGAAGAGATGGTTCTCTGACTTGTTTTCAGTATAACACTTTAGACTATGGCCTTCGCTTACAAGCCCTGCGCGACGTTCAAAAATCCAATCAACGACCGCTGACACTGTCTGAAAAGGTTCTTTACAGCCACCTGATACCCGGAGAGGAAGGATGGGTTCTCGACGAGATAAAGAGAGGCAAGACGATACTTCGTTTGCGACCGGACCGTGTCGCCTGCCACGACGCGACGGCGACGATGGCTCTACTCCAATTCATCAGCGCCGGCCTCCCGCGAGTCAGAGTCCCAACTTCGGTTCACAGCGACCACCTGATCGTGGCCGAAAAGGGAGACAAGGAGGATCTGTCGAGAGCTGCCAGCGACCACCGGGAGGTGTATGCCTTTCTGAGCTCTGCGACGAAGAAATACGGAATAGGGTATTGGAAGCCGGGTGCAGGTATCATTCACACGACCATCTTTGAGAACTACGCTTTCCCAGGTGGTCTGATGATCGGTACGGACTCTCACACGCCGAACGCGGGTGGCATGGGTATGCTGGGAATCGGCGTTGGCGGCGCCGACGCGGTCGACGCAATGTCTGGCATGCCTTGGGAGCTCGCGTGTCCGCAGGTCGTGGGTGTGCGTCTTACGGGCAAGCTCCAGGGATGGAGCTCTTCGAAAGACATCATCTGCAAGCTCGCGGGTATCCTCACTGTTTCTGGTGGTAAAGGCAAGATTATCGAGTTTTTCGGCCCCGGCACCGAGACTCTCGGAGCGACGGCGATGGCTACAGTCTGCAACATGTCCGCAGAAATCGGATCGACGTCCTGCATATTCCCCTATTCGGAAGCGATGTCACGGTACCTTTCGGCGACAAAACGTGAAGGCATCGCCAAGTACGCCGACTCCTTCAAGCAAGAGCTTCTTGTTGCCGACGAAGGTAGTGACCGATACTACGACGACATCATCGAAATCGACCTGTCCACACTCGAACCCCACATCAATGGGCCGTTCACTCCCGACCTCGCCCACCCCCTTTCTCAGTTCAAAGACCATGTTAGCGAAAGCTCTTGGCCGACGAATATTAGCTGCAGCCTCGTGGGAAGCTGCACCAACAGCTCGTACGAGGATCTCGAGAAGGTTCGCGACCTTGTGACACAGGCGAAGAAGGCTGGGCTGGATCGTCCAAAGACACCCTTCTTGGTCAGCCCAGGGAGCGAACAGATCCGAGCGACAGCCGAAGAGGAGGGCATTCTTGAGACTCTCCGCCAAGCCGGCGCAACCGTCTTGAGCAACTCCTGCGGACCCTGCGTCGGCCAGTGGGATAGGAAAGATGTCGACGTCAAGGGGGCTGAGAAGAACTCTGTCATCTCCAGCTTCAACAGAAACTTCACCGGCCGTCACGATAGCAACCCCGCAACCCACTCCTTCGTCACCTCTCCAGAGCTCGCAACGGCGTTTGCTTTCGCAGGCAACTTGACCTTCAACCCCATCACAGACGCCATCCCCGTCCCCGGCGCAACAACACCTTTCCGCTTCGCACCTCCCAAAGCTGAAGAGCTGCCTGTCGCGTTCTCCCCCGGCGCCGATCGCTTCCAGCCGCCGGTGATGTCCGACACCTCGGAGCTGACCGTCAACATCGATCCCAAGAGCGACCGACTACAGCTCCTGACGCCATTTGAGCCGTGGCAGCCAGGAAACGCGAGTAACCTGACCGTCCTCGTCAAAGTCCGCGGCAAGTGCACGACAGACCACATCTCCCCCGCAGGCCCTTGGTACAACTACCGCGGCCACCTCGAGAACATAAGCAACAACCTCCTCCTCGGCGCCACCAACGACTTCCTGCCGGATGCAAGCACCCTCAAGATGATTGGCAAGGCCAAGGACCCCTTCGACGGCGACAAGATCAAGCCCGTCCCCCAAGCAGCGCGGAGCATGAAGAAGGCGGGCATCAGGTGGTGCATCATCGGCGACAGCAACTACGGCGAGGGCAGCTCTCGCGAGCATGCTGCGCTGGAGCCCCGGTACCTGGGTGGCGTCGCTGTCATCACCAGGGGCTTCGCCAGGATTCATGAGACGAATCTGAAGAAGCAGGGAATGCTGCCCCTGACGTTCGCTGACCCTGCCGACTACGACAAGATCAGGGATGGTGATAAGATCACGCTATTGGATGTCGAAGAGGGGGAGTTGCAGCCTGGGAAGCAGGTCACGATGGAGGTCGTCACGAAGGGGGGGTCGCGGTGGAAGGCAAAGCTGAACCACTCGTATGAGTTGAATCAGATTGAGTGGCTGCGGGCTGGGAGTGCACTGAACTATATCAAGCGAGTTGCCCTTGGACAGAGCGGATGATGTTGTAGTAGTAGAGCTTTTGTAAACACCATCTCAAGGCGGCGTTTTGTGGGCATGATACATCAACTGCATATTGTGGTAGAGAATCAACATTAGTATTTTGCATCCGGCAGAATCTGAACCTTCGATTGTCAATTCAGTTTCCCCCAATCTGCTTTCTCGTCATATTCTGCTTCAACGTTGTATGGCATACCGTACAGGTCATCAAGTTCACGATTTCTGTCTTCTATCGACACTTCACGTAGTCTCTTCTTAGAGCATGCTAAGTGAACACAATCTGACACAGCGGAACCCACCTCCTTAACGGGGCTGCGTTATCTGCAAATCAGGACCTCCGGAATCGTAATCATTCCGCACATCAGGTCCCCGCCATCATCCTTCCTGCGCCCCACGAACCCAGAGAAAGGAGACTATAGGATGGAGTTTTGGGTTCTCAGTAGTTCCTGTTGGTGTCGGAGAGGGGCCGGATCACCGGTGAACGCACTTGGGTCGGTCGTCGTAACCGCGTGCGCGTGGCCTCCTACATCATGAGTGCCTCATTCTTCCTAGAGTAGCCTCACGGAACATTCCTCTCTCCTTTTGATGGAGTACTCCTGTTCACGGTCTCCTCCGTCGAACCGCGGATGGCTCCGACAACGTCCGAATCCTAGCCTTGACCTGAGTCCAGCAGGCCATGATGCTGCCTGTGAGTGGCTGGACTGGCCCGAAAGACGGAACTCCCCATCGCTGTTGTCCGCAAGAAGAGGACTGCTCCGTCGTCCAAAGAAATCATGGCTAATTCATCTTTCGACTGCGGGTCCGGGGAAGAGGAGTCTCACGCAACAAGCTTACAGCTATCATATTCCACAGCCAGAGAGCTGGGTGTCTGTGGGACGCGCCAAAATCTGGGGTCGCTTTCGGGGTATGCGGGGTAGGAAGTTGGGGTGAACATCCTGTTGTTTGGCTTCTGCCAGGTCGTCCTTGGCTAGGCCCGAGTCTGGGCAACAAAAAGCATCAAAGTGGTGTTGGTTTCTGACGTGGAATTTAAAAGAGAAGAGACGGCGGCCTACTCCCAGAGCTGTTTCTTCAGGCCGTGGCCACTTTCTCTCCATCGACTTCAGAGACCGTGCTGCTGAACTTGAAGTTATTGACTGCTCTGGTTGTAAACTTCTAAGGAAGAAAGCCTGGAGACCGACTTGATCTAGTGCCTGCCGAAGATTCGAAACTCAAGCACAATGGCTGCCCGCGAAGCCGAGACGAAACACGAAGCCATGCAGGCCACCTCAGACCACATCGACAGCACGGTTCCCGTCGGGGAGAAGGATTTCGTCTCTGAAAAGGATGCAATGGACAATGATCTCGGGATGTCCGAGGAAGAGTACGCCGCTGTTGAGAAGAGTCTGACGAGGAAGCTTGACTTCACGTTGGTCCCGGTTGTCTGGGTTCTCTATCTCTTCAACTATCTCGACAGAAACAATATTGCGTAAGTACATGTTCCTAGTCAGAGATTGTCGTTCCCATTCATGGATATTAAACTGATCATCACTTCACCTTAGTCAAGCGCGACTCAGTACTTTTGAGAAAGACCTTGGACTCACTGGTAATCAGTTCAACGTCGCTGTATCCATCTTGAATATTGGTTATATGCTCATGCAGCTTCCAAGGCAAGCAGTCTTTTTGAAAGCTCTTGGCCATGTTGAGGGCTAACAATAGCATCAGTAACATGCTCCTTACTCGCACTCGGCCGTCTCTCTACATCCCCGCATGGACAGCTCTCTGGTCTGTTGTATCCGCTGCCACAGCAGGAGCAGGTAACTACACACACCTACTCGTTATTCGGTTCTTCTTGGGAATCGCAGAGGCTCCTTTCTTCCCAGTAAGTTCTTGAAGGTTTTCCTTCTTTTTTTGAATACCGCTGACATATCGGTATACCTCAGGGTGCTATGTACCTTCTTAGTTGTTGGTATCCTCGAAAGGAGCTTGCGTTCCGCACGGCTATTCTGTACTCCGGCGTTCTACTTGCAACAGCATTCTCGGGGCTTATTGCAGCCGGCGTGCTCTCCGGTCTCGAGGGAGCTCGAGGTATCGCGGGATGGCAATGGCTCTTCATCATCGAGGGTGCAGGCAGTTTCGCCGCGGCCATCCTCGGAGCTATGCTTCTCCCGGATTTCCCGGGGCAGAAGTCGGGCGTTGCGAAGTGGCTGCTCACCGATAAGGAGCAAAAGGTTGCGGTGGAGCGTATCCGAAGAGACAGAGTCTCGTTGCCGGAGGCTGATTCCAGCGTGTGGAACGGACTCAAGCTTGCTGTCAAGGATGCTCGGACATGGGTCTTCGTAAGTCGTTGCCTATCTGTGCTCGTTGAGGAAAGAAAATTAGAGGTTAACATTTCTGTTACAGGTGGTCATGCTTACGGCCAATCACAGCGCATACGGTTTCAACAACTTCTTCCCAACGATCGTCAAGGGCTTCAAACTCGGCAACAACACTTTGACTCTGATCTTAACCGCGCCGCCCTATCTTCTCGCGACCGTCATCGCCTTCCTAACGGCATTTTCGTCGGATCGTCGCAAGGAAAGAGGCTTCCACATCTCAGTGCCTCAAGGGGTTGCCTGCGTCGGCTTCATCATTTCGGTATCGACCATCAACAACGCCGCGCGCTATGTTGCTGCTTTCCTGTACATCTGCGGTTGCTTCTCGAGTAACGCGATGGTGTTCAGTTGGGCTAGCTCCACGTTGAACCAGACTCCCGAGAAGAGGGCGTGCGCGACAGCAATCATCAACCTGCTCAGTCAGCTTGGCAACATCTGGAGCCCCTACTTCTTCCCGTCTTCAGATAGTCCGAGATACGTCATGGCAAACCTGCTCATGATGGCCTCGTCGGCGCTCAGTATTGTAACTTGCGCCATCATGAAGGTCATGCTGACTCAAGCGAACAAGAAGCTAAAGGCTGAGGGAAGAGACACAAATCTGTTTACTCTTTGAAAGCGGCATACGACAGGAGCTGAGTCGAAAACTGGTCGGTCGAACTGCTGAAGGGTACGACGTACGCCCGGCTCGAGGGCTAGATATCCTAATAGGTAGTGCATGTAATTGGTCGTTTGAAATGCACACAGGGTATCTACGATCCTCAACCTACTCGGCCCATCAGAAGAGTTCTTCACTTTGACATTCGCGCCCTCGTGTCGGAATTCCCGCGTTTACGCAGACTGCCTCCGGTGTTCGGGACCCGATGCGGGGCATGCGGGCACGTACTTCATCTTATGTTGATCGAAGGTTCCTACGTCACCGGCGGGAGACGGAGATTGAGTCCGACTCTTAGAGCTTGGACGCGTAGATACGGTAAAACTTACATGAGCTCTCATCCCAGCAAGTTGCACTGTCTTCTTTGTGGGGTTTGACTTGCGCGCCAAAGATGGTTTGCTCGGACTATTCGCGACGCGAGCTGGGCCGAGCCGCCAGGCCATTTTGACGCGCGAAGTCCTGAATACTACCTTCGCAGTTGGAAAACTAAGCCAAACTCCAACCTACGTGTTCCAATGTAAAACCATGTTGAACAAGAATAACAGCTATTTCTCTAGCAAACGGAGTGGCGAGCTGGGCTTTCGCGCGGTGGATGTACCTGACGGACGGAAACTCAACCTTGTGCCGAGGACTTACTACGCTTCATGTCACATCCGGCAGAACCTTATCATCGGACAAAATAAATACCCAACAAAATAATCACAATGAGCTTCTCCTCACTTCATCGCTCGATATACGACTTCACGCCCTATTCCTTCTTCATCTTGCGAGACTAACATGGCGCCGATCAAGAAAGACTTTGAAATCGCCATCATCGGCGGCGGAATAGCCGGAGTTGCCCTTGCGATCTCACTCGTCAAACGCAACGTCCCTTGCACCATATACGAAAAGGCGCACGCCTTCGGGGAGATCGGTGCAGGATTGGGCATCACTCCGAATGCGACCAGAGCTATGAAGACTTGCGATCCAGTCATATACCAAGTTTTTGACAGGGTCGCGCAGCCCGATATCCTCTGGACGTTCTTCGACGGCTCGGACGAGATGAGAGATGACGAGCCCATTTTCACCCTTGGAAGCGCAGAAGAGGGTATCAGGGGCTGCCACAGAGCTCATTTCCTAGACGGAATGATCCAACACCTACCAGAAGGCATGGCCAAGTTTAATAAACAACTGGACCGCATCGAAGAGCCGTATGGCCCTGCCGGGAAACTGAGAATGGTGTTCCAGGATGGTTCTACCGCCGAAGCGGACGCCATTGTCGGATGCGACGGAATCAAATCTCGCACCCGAGAAATCGTCGTAGGAAGCGACCATCCGTCTGCCACGTGCGGATTCACGCGCAAGCACTGCTATCGTGGCTTGATCCCAATGGATGAGGCTCTGGAGGTGATTGGAAAAGAGAGAGCAATGGGTTCGAACCTCTGGGTAAGCGATCCTAGACCTCGCTATGGCATGAGCCGCCATGTCCTGATCAAATCGCCAGTATGCGAATAAGCGACATATCGTTACTTACCCGGTAGCAAACGGTACCATCTTGAATGTGGTGATGCATTGCACGAGCGATGGAGATTGGCCTAGTAACACCAACTTTGTTCTACCAGTGGGAGAGGAAAGCTGTTTTGCGGACTCGGAGGGCCTGTCCCCCCGGCTGCGCCAAAATGGCCAAGAGGATGAAGTCGGTTGACAGGGTGAGTGCAGTCGATACCACACGACTACTCGGAGATGTTGAATACCGCGAAGGCTGACAGAACCTAGTGGGGATTATTCGACCTTGGCGACCACCCCGTGCCAACCTTTTCCAGAGGGCGTATCTGTCTCGTCGGCGATGCCGCCCACGCAAGCACGCCTCACCAGGGCGCCGGAGCTGGGCTTTGCATCGAAGACGCCGCTACTGTGGCGTCTCTGCTAGCCGATGACAGAGTTAAAGGCTGTGATGACATTGCTGCCGCCTTTGCGGCGTATGATAATTGCCGACGGGACAGGGGACATCGACTTGTGGAGGGGAGTCGGAGGATTGGGGAGCTGTACGAGGGCCAGACCGAGGTCGGTAAGAACTTCGAGGCAATAGAAAAGGAAGTCAGGATCAAGGCAAAGGATATATGGGAGTTCGACATTAACGAAAGCATCCGTCACAGCCTGGACGATTTAGAGAGACGTCTGGCCGTCAAGACAGGGGCGACGAACTACAAACAGGTTAGCTTGCGGGCAGGCCTGTAGAGAATATTTTCATCATCACGAGTTCAATACTTTTTATTCAACCTCATAAGAACATTCTTTTGTGTCATGAAGGATCTTATTACTTGAGGAGACTAAGTATGTTTCATCCAGGTTGTATCGCCAAGTTGGTCAAGACATCAACGTTAGCAGAATGGTGACACCATGAAATACATGTCTGCTATGGTAGCAGACTGTCTTATAGTGTTGTCCACATCAGCAGTCAATTGTGTATTTGCGACCCCTTCGAGATACCGGATGATACGATGGCCTTGTCGTGCTAACTTCCATTGAGGGCTTCTGGATAACTGGGAGAGAATACAATGTTACCTCAGCGGAGTGGCTAATCGTATGCAAGGCAGTGAGACAATGTCTTGATTTCTATGGAGAACGTGGCAGCAGCTGCGAGGCAGGTGTCAGAAAGAGGTTACCTCAAAACGCCTTTCTTGAAGCCACTTCTTCTGGCGGCAGTTGCCTGGCCGTCGCGTAAGTCAGCGCTAGAACCATTGACCGCATGATCGTCAAAAATAAAATCTACCTTTTGGAACCTCAACGACTCTCCATCCAACTTCCGTTCAGTAGTGCCAATCTTCAAACGTCATCTCATCTTTCATCATGGCGCCAGGAATCTTCATCGTTCCCGGAATATACGAAAGCATCGCCACCTTCGGGCCGCTGGTCGACGAGCTCAAAAGGGCCGGGTACCCCTCAATCCACGTGGGGACCATAATCAGCGGCGGCACCTCTTCCAAACGAGAGCCTCGGGGACTCACCATCGCCGACGACACGCAGGGCATCCGAACCGAGCTGGAGCCGTTCGTGGACAGGTGCGGAAGCGATGGCGTTATCCTGGTCCTCCACTCCGCCGGCGGGTTCATCGGAGCGGGCGCCATGAAGGGCCTGACCCAGTCAGCCTACGAAGACGAGGCGAAGAGGGGTGGGATTCGGCACATTGTCGGTTTTACGGCGGCATTCCTGCCGGTGGGGTTCGAGCATCAGTTGTTGCCGTTCATGAAGGTCGATGTGAGATGATGAAGCCCCCCGAGTATGGCTACCAGTATCTAATCCATGGGCAGGAAGCGAAGGGGACCCAGGGCCCCGTTGATGACATGGCATTCTTCAACGACATGTCCGCCGAGGCTGCCAAGCCGTGGATTGATGAATTCGTGCATCACCCGGCGCATGGATGGGGTACGAAGATCGAGTACGCTGGGTGGCACGATGTGCCTGTGGACTACATCATTTGCGAACGAGACGAGATCATTCCCATGCAGATGCAGGAGACCGTTGCGGCCGGTGCTGAGGCAAAGGTCTACAGGCTCGATGCAGGGCACATGGCTCAGTTGTCCCGTACCAAGGAGCTTGCGAACTTGATCGTGGAGGCCATTCGTAGAATGAGTTAGCCAGTTATCAGGATTTCATTCTCTCTTGGACCGTGAAGTCATTGAACCTAAAGAAAGATCGTGTCGAGACCATGTTACCAGCAGCATGGGATGCAAATCGAGCGGGCTCGCAATTGGCTTCCATCGGTGAGACGTCATATAGCATCGTCTTGATCCTCTCATGCCGTGTAACCACGTCTCCCAACCTCTCACCTTCCCCTCCTGGCAAAGATTCCCTTCGTCGTAAGACCCCAGACTGTACTCCCTTGTCAACCCCGCCTGGGTCTGGTCTATTGACCCGAAAGCTCGGTGCTGCTGCGCTAGAGTGACCGCAGTTGCACCGAATGGTCTTCGTCTGGTAAAGACAAGTAGAAGGATAATAAAGCGAGCTTCCCTATCGACACAGAAGGAGAACGTTATGTGGGACTCACGTACATCTGAAGAACGAACGCGATGCATCGTACTCGCCGTGCCATAGTCTTTCTAATCTTGCTGGTTGTTCTGACAGCTTCTGTCTCTGCACTACAAGATGTCAGCGTCTACTGCCAGTTCCTCCAATCCGAAATACCCAACGGCGTAGCATACCCAGGGACACCAACCTGCAACGAATCAATATCATCATACTACTCCGGCCAGGAAGGCGACATCCGGCCGGGATGCATCTTCCAGCCCGAGAACGCCCAGGAAGTCTCTCAGTTCATCAAGCTCGTCACCAGAAAAGATACGACATGCTCCCACGCGCCCCCTCAATTCGCCATCCGGAGCGGTGGACACATGATCTGGCCCGGCTCAGCCAATATCGAGCAAGGCATCACCGTTGACCTGCGCAAGCTCAACTCTTTGGTTTTGAACGAGGACAAGAGCGTGGCGTCGCTGGGTGCCGGTGGCATCTGGAGCGACATCTACCCACGACTCGTCCCTCACAACCTGACGGTGATGGGCGGGAGAGTGACCGGCATTGGCGTTGGCGGTCTTGCTACGGGTGGTAAGCCACACAACCAGACTAATAGGGCAGATCTCCTGATAATCGAACGGGCGCTGAGTCTCACCCTTAGGCGGGATCCATTACCTCGCCCGCCGCCACGGCTGGGTCTGCGACAACATCCACACCTACCACCTCGTCCTCGCAAGCGGCGCCATCACCGAAGCCACCGCGTCCTCCCGCCCGGACCTCTGGCTGGCGCTGAAAGGCGGCTCCAACAACTTCGGCATCGTCACGCCGCGTCGACGTCCCGACCTCCCCGACGGGCGGCATGTGGGGGGAGGCACCGTGGCCTTCGCGTACACGACCGAGGTCCTCGACGCGCACGCGCGGGCGTTCAGCGACTTCATGAGCGCCGAGAACTTTGACGACGCCGCTGACATGGGCATGTCCCTGCTCTTCGACCGGGGCGGCTACGCGGTCGGCGACGCGCTGTATTACGTCGAGCCTGTCGAGCACCCGGCGGTGTATCGGCCCTTCACGGCGATCCACCCGCAGATTGCGAGTTCGTTGCGGGTGGGGAATGCCAGCTCGATGACCTCGGAAGCGAACGGCCGCCTTCCGCCGAATACCACGCGGTAAGCTTGACGTGGATGACCGCGGTGCGTGGCTAAAGCTTACGTTGGCAGTGCAATCGACATCGTTTACTCCTTCAAGAACGGCGGCTCGAGTGTGTACTCGGAGATCTTCAGGGCCTGGGAAGAGGGGACCAAGGCTTTGGCGCATCTAGAGGGGCTCCAGCTCGTTCTTCTCATCCAGCCTCATCCAGTCACCAACGGGACCAATTCGTTGGGGCTAACTCCAGGGGCGAAGGATGAGGTGATGTCTGTCCTGACGGCAGCTTACACGGACCAGGGAGACGATGAGGTCGTTCAGGTAGGCATGCAGAGCATCATTGACGCTCACAAGGACATGCTGCAACAGCATGGCCTTCTTATTTCGTTTCAATACCTCAATTACGCGGACATCACGCAAGATCTGATTGGAAGTTACGGACCAGAGGTCAAAAGCAGCGCTGCAGGCTGCCAGCAAGAAGTATGATCCTGAAGGCTTGTTCCAGACGGGCGTCCCAGGCGGGTTCAAGGTGTTCTAGACAAGGACTGATAGTTTTAACAAATGGAACTTCTTTTGGTAAAATTACATTACGCTTAGGGTCATGTTACAAGGGCGTTGGAGAAGTGCTAGGCGATTGGCGTGTCGTGCGGTCTCTCACTTGGCCTCCTGCTTGGCCTTGTTGGCGATCTCCTCCGCCTTCTTCCCCTTCGCCTCAAGCACCTTCTTGACCTCCTCCAGAGTCTCCTTGAACAACTTCTCGCCCTCTTCCTTGTGCTTGTCCGCGACCTCCCTCAGTTGCTTCAACTCGGGAATAATCTGGTCGCCGTCGGGGATCATCTTGAAGTACTGGTCCAGCCCACCGAAGCTGCCGCCCAATTGTGAGCCCTTGGACTTCGCCTTGTCCACAGCGTCACCAACATACTTCTCCAAGCCGCCGAGGTCGCCAGAGTCGACGGCAGACTTGGCCTTCTCGAAGACCTCCTTCGCGTTGCCCTGCTTCAGCGCATCGGCGTTCTTCTCCAGAAGCTCCTTGACCTTGGGGTTCTTGTCGAGGTAGGGCTTCGCCTCCTCGAGTGCCTTCTTCCAAGCCTCGTCGCCGAGCTTCTTCACCTGCTGGATCTTGTCCTCGATCAACTTGCGGGCCTTGTCGAAGTTGCCCGCCGTGAGGCCACCCGCGAGGACATCCTTGATCTGCTTCCACGTCTCGTCAACCTGCTTCTTCGCCTCGGGGCCGTACTGATCGCCCAGCTGCTTGAGCTGGTCGATGTTGCCGCCGAGCTTCTCCTTCAGCTGGGGGTGGTTGTCGACGATGTCGGAGATGGCGTCGCCGGAGAGGCTGGCAATCTTCTTGGACAGGTCGGCGAGGACCTCGTACGCCTTGTGGACGGCCTCCAGGCTCAGGCCGGCCTTGGCGACCTCTTGGAACTGCTTGTAGGCATCGTTGATGATCTCGTCGGCCTCGTCCTTGTGGTTCTTGCGGACGGTCTCGAAGTCGTCAAAGGCGGAGTCGACGTAGGAGCGACCGCCGGGGATCCAGCCGACGTACGAGTAGGCGAACTGCTTGATGGAGTCGATGGCTTGGTCGGGCGAGGGGGTGTTCTCCTGCAGCTTCTTCGCGGCGACCTGGTATTTCTTCTCCGCCTCCTTGGCGGCCTTGTTGACCTTGGATGCGGTGCGTCCGGCGGGGGTGAAGGAGTAGATTGCGTAGAAGAGGCCGGCGCCTGCGAGGCCTCCGGCGACGCCGGCTCCAAAGTGGGAGCTGCTTCCGCTTGCGCTTGCTGACGAGGGGGTGGCGGTTGATTGGAAGCGAAGCTGTTGGCGGGGAGCTCGAAGGGCGCGAGTAGCTCTAGGGAGTGTCGAGCGAGCGAGGGGTCTTGCGGACATCATTTTGATGTTTGGAAAGGGATCAGGAGACTGGTAGGGTTTTGAAGAGCGAGATATTTCGAGTCGCCGGGAAGATTGACGCGATGCTATACAGAGGGCCGAAAGGTTCGTAGCTCGTTCAGAAGACAAGAAGAAGCAGGGAGAGAGCTGGTTTTGAGGGACGGGCAACGAGCTTCTACCTCACTTATCCCTGGTGGCTACCCTCGGGATAATTAGCGGCAGGCAAAACAAGGAAGATCTGGGCCTTGTCCCACGTGTCTTGGAGACGCAACTGAAGTCAAAATGACGGATGCAAGCAAGCTGAAAGACAGGGGCCCGGGTGCTGGACTGCGCCAGCTGCACACACGAGCTGGAAATGGACTGGGCTGGAGGGAAAGCTCCGGGCCAGTGACGTCGATGACGCATCAGCGAGAAGGGGAAGCTCCTTGCCCTGTTGGGGTAGCTACCCCGCATGGTGGTATTCATCTGCTCTAGCGGGATGAACCGCCCCTGAAAACCCCCGGACGAGGTCCCTGAGGGCTACCTGTCAACGGGAGATCGGCGATCAGCTGCTGCGGGGGAAGCTCTGATTCACAGGGGATGCCCTCGTCATCGTGATGCAGCTGCAACATTGATGTGCCGCAGTTGCTTGGGGTATCCGTCAAAGAGACTGATGGGTCGGCTGTTCAAGAAAGCATCGGTAGAAAGCCTACAGCCACATCATTTTCCTGTCTATACAGCTGTATCCTGTGATCTGACATGCTTCTAGGGATTGAAGACCATGATAGTAGACACGAAAATGGGCGGTCAGTGGAGAGAAACACTCCAGGTTAGTGATAATAAAGGCGGCGACGACGACGACGATAGTAACCATGGATCATGCAAATACGGAAAAGATCAATTGATCTGGCACGTAAAGAATAGGCGGCCGGGCAGAGATGTCCCAGCCTGATGGTCGCTTGTAGTACCAACGTATTTGTTCAGGCTGCGCAAGTTATTACCTGCTTCTACCCGAGAAAAGCAAAACCCCTCCTTCATCGTCAGACTCCTCGCCCTCTTGGTCCGCGTGAGCTGCGACACTCCAAGAATCATCATCGTCAGTTGCCGTCCTCTCCAAGCGGCGCGATGGTTCTCCAGAGGCAATCGACAAGCGACTCATGACCGAAACCAGGTCATTGCCACTAACTGACGTAGCAGCCAGAGACTGGAAAGTCTGCTGATATGAAAAGGTATTCGAGTCATATCTCTTGTGGTCAGTGACCTTCTCCTCGAGAGCCGAGAGCGCGTCCCGCCGGACACCTCGCAATACTCTGTCAATCAGATCGTTCTTCTCCTGAGCCCACTCTGGGCTTTCATCTGTGACATTCGGGACTACCCAGTTCAGATAGACGTTCTTGTGTCCCCTGCGAACTTGGATGCCGCTCTTGTGAGCGGCAAAGTAGTATTCGCAGAGGCGGCAAGTAGGCTTGCTGCAACCGATGTACCGAAAGTCCCGGAAGAAAGGGATTGGAGCAGTCCCCGTGGGATGTAGTCCACAGAGCCAATCGAGAACGAGAATCTCGCAATGGACGATAGGGTGAAAAGACGTGTTTGTGCACTCCTTGGAAATGATATCGTCGAGGCCGCAACGTTGTAGCTCCTCGCCATATCCCTGGTATTTGGCCAATTCTGCTGGTTCCCCAACCATGCGCCCGATAATCTCCTTGGCCCTGCGAAGGCTTCGGCGCTTTGCGGCTGTCATTCCTGAAGGTTGCAGACAAGTGATTGGATTCGGCAAAGGCGTGCTAGACGGCACAAAAGCAATGTTGAAGTTCTCAAATAGCTCTGGAATACGCCTACGAGCGATGATAATAGCGCGGACCACCCCCAGATACGAGGCAAGACGTCCAACAAAGTGAGAGAGGTCACACCAGCGTTCGGACTCGTCCATTCTGCCTGCTCTGGTTTTCTCGATGATGGTTTCGTATACTGGTGAGGCGCGTAAAGTAGCCGCGGCGTGAACCAGATGCTCATTATCTGTTTATTAGAAAAAGAGAGGTCAGGACACCAGATGTAAAAAGAGTGACAGTGGCCCTACTCGAACATTCATCGCTGTCTTGGACTCTGTGAGCAGTTATAGTGTCCTCAAGAATGCGTAAAGCATGGTTGAGGGAGAGGCCTAGCGGAAAGTAAGTAACATGAGATGAAGTTTGCAACGACTTTGACGATGAATGCTTACTTTCGTTGGAGTCATTGGCATCACAATCGACGATGCAGGCTGATAAAGATTTCAGTAGTTTATGGCGATACGCATGAATCCGCTTGTTGTGAAACTCCAAAATCTGTCGAAGAGCCCTTTGAAACAACGGGCTGCGAGGATCGTCTTTGACCTGATCCGCAGGCGCGCTGCGCATGTCATTGAGAAGTCGGCCAACAACGTCTCTGGCCTCATTGGCGCCGCTAGTAGTCTGCCTGTTGGACGCAAAAGTGTAGAGCAGGCCGTCGTAATTGTTCACTGTGATTGCCAGAGAAGTGACAGTGTCTCCAAACGGTACGTTGTCGCAAACCTGGGCCAGCTTGTTTATGAAGCACTCGAGTACGAGGTTTGGGTTGTCGCTGGGCTCGTAGGTTTCGTTGTGCGCTCGCGTCTGGCCATTCACCTTGCAGGCCTCGATCAGACTGGAAAGGAATACGAGCGCATCGTAGAATCGTCTGAGGCGCGCGCGAAGATGGGTGCTGATTGTACCCAGACCATCAACGCAGGTCATGACTGGTAATTTAGTTTGGAAGTCAGCTATTTTCTGAAGCACTTGCGTTTTCGGGTGATGGTCATACTTGGTTGCCTATCCTGTTTGCTAGGACTTGCGGAGTTCTGTTGCGGTCTAGCCATTGCAGGATCAAAGTGAAGCGAAGCTCAGCTTCAGGAATTGGAATGAAGAGGAGACAGGATTTGGGTGATGAATGTGGACAACATTGGGGGATATCATATAGACATGTTGAAAGACATGGTGCTGAGCCCTGCTCGCCGTCCTCTTCTGTCGTACGCTTAATTGTTAATCCCATCGTTCGTGAAGCCTCCATGGGCGGATTCAAAATCCGCGTACTCCCCGGAAAACCCGCGTTCCTCGCAACTGCGTACTCCGCCAAAGCGCGCTGTTGGTTGGGTCAAGTGCGCAGGCCGGCTCACCGTCAAGGCCCAATGAGCCATCGTCCGGGTCGCGAATTGGGCTGATGTGCATGCAGCTGCGCCCCTCCACAGGCAGGAGGCCAGGAGCCACACCCTACGATATGGGGTGGCCTGCATTGGGAGGCGATTGGCTGCGGAAATGGATATATGGTGGTGTTGGTGTTGGGGGCTCTTGTGGGTAATAGTTGGCGAACCACCATGGCAAACCTTTATCCAGGTTCGCGATGAGGCATCTGCACGGTACTCGACACGTATTGTAGGTCTTAGGTCGGAGGCCGACAAGGCGTTCTTTAATCATACGCAATAAAGCCTCATTTAACGGCCGTCATTTTGGTCGCTCCAGGCTTGGAAGCAGGCTTCTTCCAGTTTCGTGCCCCTGTAGTTACCCAAAGTTGGCAGGTTTCCGTCGGATCCACTCGCGAAGTAAGTCATGTTGGCCAGGTCGAGCTGCAGCCTCGAGTTCTAAGCATACCTTACAAGACGTTGTCGTCGGATTTGCGGATGCTATTGGCCTGCTTGTGATAGTGACGAAGCTCGTCGGCCTCCAAGAACCGTGCAGAACAAGATCGAAGGAAGGAAAAGAAGCCAATCCGGGACGGTATCATTGAATCATCGAGTGTTATAAGAAGAGCTGTTTTCCACCAACATATCAGACAATGATTCTCATTACCATCTTCATCAGAGCCTTTACACATACTATTGCACACCAACAACGACCAACATCGCCCGCCCTCGTCATCGGCCCGAGGTAGCCCGCAGCGCCTAAAACAGATGTGAGTAACACCTGATTGCTAAGAATTGATACCTTTCCACATGTGGGAGGGTATGACAAGGAATCCGTCTGGCTAATGCCGGAGGCCGATGCTGAAGACTTAAATCTTCATCAGATTTGCCCCTCTATATCCACCTGTGAGCCAAGGGCACCCACTGAAATAGCCCAGAGGTGAGGGGAATCATTCAAGTACCGCTTTAGGACGTCGTACTGACAAAGGACCCATGCAAAAGGGACCAGACTCGCCGACGACCTGCACTCCCAACCAGCCTGTGCGATGTATCACACGAATCAAGGATCCTCATCCTACCAGCAAACTTACAGTTACGCCAGTCCAGATGACCCCGGCGGTTGGCAGGGACAGCAGCAATCGGACTATAACTACGACTATTCCTACAACTCTGGCAATTACCAATACACCAACGACCGTTCATACTACGCTGAGACCACACCGCTGGAACATTAGGATTCCGGGGGTGGATCGTCGCATGGGACCAGGTCCCATCATAACCAAGGACAATCGCAGGTTTCGGCTACGTGGGACGACGAGAGAGAGGCGGAGATGTATGCCAGGGAAGCACTGAACGAGGGCAGCACCGGGAATGTTGCTCAACATGACCCGAAGCGACCTTACGCTTGTGAATGGGAGGGTTGTGGGAAGAAATTCGAATACGGAAATAAGCTCAAGTAAGGCTTCCCAGAGTTTTGGGTCTTCCATTGACGTTTTGCTGATTTGCTGACCTTGAACTCAAGCAAGCACATGAAGAAACACACACTACCTTACCGGTGCCACCTCTGTCCGGAGGGCGCTGGTCAATCGCCGCCCAGGTTCAAGACGGCCTTCTCGGACAACAAGGACTTGAAACGTCACATCCTCGCTCACCACAAAAACGAAGCCGAGGGCCTCGGTGTGCCTGACGCGAGAATGGAGTGCAGTAAGTGTGGCGAGGAGTATACTCGGCCAGACAACTACAAACGACACATTGAGGGTGGACGTTGCAAACCAGTCACCACTATGATGGCTGACGGCTAAGCTGGCACTTATCATAACTTTACAAGCTTGGTTACTTTGTTTCGGGTTTCTTTCTCACGATGGCTTCTGCGTTGTCTTTCTGATAGTTTTGTTTCTTCGTTGACGCCTTTTGTTTCGTAATCAATTCTGTTTTGTTTCTAATCACCAGCATACGTAGAGTACGTTGATCATGACTTCACCCATCTGTCTTCCTATTTCCGTAACTGTGAGTGCCGAAGGTCCAATGTGTGTGGGAATGCAAGCCATTTTGTGGTGACCTAACGAAACTATCGTGTTCATTGCCACCATCCATTATACCATGCTCGGACAATGTCACCCTGGGCTGCCAATGGCCTGCGCCTGGTGTTCGATTGCATAGGGCTGTTCCTACCTACTTCGCATTTCCAGAGCGATGCCACGATCCACAGGGTCGGACACTACGGCAACGACGTCAGAAACTGTTGCCAAGAGCGCCGAAAACATGCAACGATGTCTAACCTTTCTCTCGGACACGAGGAGCCTGGCTTCGCCTGGAAGCATAGTGTCTCATGCGGCCGCGACATGATTGGCGGAGGAGGAATGATGGCAAACATCGTTCGAACGGATGCCAAGATCTCCAAATAACATGCGCCGGAAACGGCCATGTGTTTTGTAAACAATTGCGATTTGGGGAAAGCATGTGGATTGACATGCGGTGAAATGAGATAATCTCAACAATTGTTATCGTAGCAGGAAAGAGAATACCGGCGTCTTAAAAGCTCGAGATGCGTCTATCAAGAACGTCTGGAGGTCCCGCAGCTTTCTCCTGTCTCGATCCCACACTACCACCGACGGTTCAAGGAAAGTACCCAAGATGAAGTGGATCGCATCTCTCACATTCACCCTTGCTGCACTGCGGCAAGTGGCCGCGACAAACTCGACGTCATGTACGCCAAGGCTGATGAGCTACTGGATCAACGCCAATGCTTCCATCGGCGAGGTCATATCCGTCGACGAGGGAGGCAGCTTTGAGGAGAGCAGCGACATCGCCTACCCCGTCAACGTGACCAACCTGCCGAGTCTCTGTGCCGTGACCTTCGTCGCCAAGACGGGAGACGGAAACGCGACCTACAAGTTCGGTCTCTTCTTGCCCGACGACTGGAACAGCAACCTCTTGACCGTCGGGAACGAGGGCTTTGACGGCGGCGTCAACTGGCCCGCCATGGCTGCCGGCGTCAAGTACGGCTACGTTACCGTCTCGACAGATGGAGGACACAATTCGACGGCGAGCAACTTGACCTGGGCCCTGAACGACGAGGACAGGCAGCTGGACTTTGGCTTCCGCGCTCTACACGGCTCGTACCAGCTAGCTCTCAGAATCGTGGAGCGGTACTACACACTTCCTCGTGGCAAGTCATACTTTGCTGGCACTGGCCAAGGCGGTCGTCAGGGACTCAAGGCCGCCCAGCTCTACCCTAGAGACTTCGATGGCATCCTCGTCGGCGCACCCGCATGGTGGCAGAGTGCTCTTCAGAGCTGGAGAGTCTCCCGCGGCTCGAAGAACGGCGCCAACGACACCAAGATTCTCACCGAAGAGAGCCTCAAGGTGCTCGGCGACAACGTACGAAAGCAGTGCGACAAAGCGGACGGAGTCGAGGACGGCATCGTCAGCGACCTCGCTTCTTGCTACTTTGACTTCGACCTCTTCACCTGCGGCAAGGACGGCGTCGATGCGTCGGCGTGCTTGACCCAGGAGCAAGTCGACCTCGCCATGGTTCTGTACGACAACTACGAGGTCGACGGCCAGAAGGTCTTCACCGCTCTGAGTCCGTCATCCGAGCACGAGTGGACATCCGTCATCGGCAACAACGACACCGACGTCAACGAGGAGGCCCTGGGATACTTCCAGAACTTCCTCTACAGCGACCCTGAGTGGGATGTGTCAAGCTACAACGACTCCGTCCCGGCCTACGCCAACGAGACCAACCCCGGCGACCTGGACGTCAACGACTTCAACCTGACCGAGTTCGCCGCCCTCGGCCACAAGCTCATCATGTACCACGGACTGGCCGACGGCGTCAACCCCCTCAACGCCTCCATCCACTTCTTCGAGAGCGTGGTCAACGCTACAGGCGGAGACGTCGAGGCCACGCGGAGCTGGTTCCGCTTGTTCCTCGTCCCGGGTCTGGGATCCAAGGCCACCACCGTCGACGCGCCGTGGTACATCGGCGGCCCCGGCCAGTGGGAGCAACTTGTCGGCAGAGAGACTGCGACGATTGCCGGCTTTAACAATGCGTCGACCGATGCGCTTGCGGCGCTCGCCGCATGGGAAGCTGCGGGCACCGCCCCAGAGTCGATCATCGCGACGACTTGGACCAACGCAACGGATCCTTCAACCGATGTGCTGAGGCAACGTCCGATCTGCCCGTGGCCTACGACACAAAAGTACAACGGAGAAGGAGACCAGTCCAAGCCCGAGAGCTTTTCGTGCTAGACATTGGGGGAACTCGGCTGAACAGAGGAATCCGGGGAGATGAGAGCCAAGGTAACGGTGTTTGTTTGTTGCCAGAAGCGGAAACGGCGATGCGGGTCCCAAAAGGCGTATGGTATAGATGCATAATGTTTAATGAAGTGACATGCCTCAATGCAATACTGTTTAAGACAATCGCGGCCAACTATCACGTGCCCTCGTGTGTGTTTGCTGACATGAGCGACGCGTCGGTGACTTTGAGCGGGGCACTCTCTCTTTCTTGCCCGCGACACTGATCCTTGTTGCCTTCAGGCGATCGCATCCTCCACGCATCGTTCTCTACAGACCTCGAATAGGGAACGAAGGTATGCAACTCTTACATAGATCCAAGGCTTCTGTTCGGATCTCTCGGTCTGTTTTGTCAGATCAATCACGATGACGACACGACAACCACCAGATTCGCCGCCCGCTGACCCGTCCGACGAGGCACTGCTGGATGATGCTGCTCTGCGAGAAGATGCGAAGGCCTTAGCAGAGCACGGAACGCTGAAGTATTCACTCCTGGGCCCATCACTCACAAAGGCCGGGCAAGACTCAGTGGACCAGTCCAAGGTTAGTGATGCACATGGCCATCGTCGGCTCTGAAACGTACGCTGACCGTGCTGTGTGCCAGGTTTCCGAGATCATCTACAATGCCTCCAAGGGGTCCAAATTCTTCAACCGAGAAGAGGAGCGAGACAAAATCCTCACGAAAAAGATCGAACAAATCCTCGAGAAGAAGCGCCGCCTGGAGAAGCTTGACCTCAGCAGAGAACTGCGTCTCGCCGACCAGCTGATTACCCAACTCGAACTCTCCCGCGACCTCTCCCAATACATTGTCCATGTCGACTGCGATGCCTTCTACGCTGCCGTCGAACTTCTCGAGCGACCCGAGCTGAAAGATGTGCCCTTCTCCGTGGGTGCCGGCGTCCTGACAACCTGTAATTATGTCGCAAGGAAATACGGCTGTCGGAGTGGCATGGCTGGCTTTGTGGCCAAGAAACTTTGTCCGAGCTTGGTGATGCTCAAGCCCAATTTTGAGAAATATAATGCCAAGGCACACGAGGTTCGGGAGGTCCTGGTGGAGTACGACCCGCGGTTTGAGAGCGCTAGTATCGACGAAGCGTACCTCAATATTACCGAATATTGCACGGACAAAGGCATCAACCCTGCAGATGCAGTCGAACAGATGCGTCGTGAGGTACACGAAAGGACAAACATCACGGTGTCGGCTGGCATTGCTGCCAATGCGAAGCTTGCGAAGATCTGCTCCAACATGAACAAGCCTAACGGGCAGTTCGTGTTGCCCAACGATCGGACCGAGATAATGAACTTCATGGCTAAGCTTCCACCTCGGAAGGTGAACGGGGTTGGACGTGTCTTGGAGCGACAGCTGGCTGAGATTGGCATCAAGACATGTGCCGACATCTATCCATACCGGCAATTTCTTCGACAACTATTTGGAGAGAAAGCATACGAGTTCCTCATCAATGTCTACCTTGGGCTCGGGCGCACACGGATACAGCCAGCAGAAGAGTACGAGAGAAAGAGCGTCGGCACAGAGAGCACATTTCGGGATATGTCGGATCCTCAGCAGCTGCGGGAGAAGTTGAGGTGGACGGCCGATGAGCTGGAAAAGGACATGAAGAGAGCAGAGTGCAAAGGCCGCACGTTGGTGCTGAAGGTCAAGCTGCACACGTACGAAGTCTTCACACGACAAGTTGTGTTGCCGAGAGCTATCTGTCTAGCCGACGATCTCTATCATTTCGCTCTGCCCATTCTTGGCAAGCTCGAAGAGGAGATGCCGGAGATGAAGCTACGACTCATGGGTTTGCGGTGCACGCACCTCGTCAGTACCAAGAAACCCGACACCATGGCATTCTTTGGTTTCCGTTCCCGCAAGTCTGAGTCGGCTGGGTCTCCAGAGAATCAGAGCACTACGGGGGATTCAGGAAGCAGAGTTAGACTGGATGAAGATGGATGGGAAATGTGGCCGGAGGAAGAACTATTGCGGCTCGACGACGATCTCATGTTGCAGGGAGAAGGCCCTGAGGATTCGGACGCGCGAGCAACGGACGACGAGTCGACCCCCGTGCGCAGACACGGCAAAGAGATCGCGCCGAACCCCACTAAGGAGGACGCGTCGGTCGAGGAGGAGTTGTGGGACTGTCCAATCTGTAACCGCCCGCAAGCACCGGACGAGAGACAGTTCAACGAGCATATCGATCTGTGCTTATCGAGGCAGACGATCCTCGAAGCCGTCCATGAGGATACTCCTCAGACAGCAGGGTCAGGGTCGAGATCAGTGACGCCAGACTTGAAGAAGGCCAAACCCAGTGGAGAGAAGAAGCGAGGTCGGCCGCCGACGAGGCTGTCGAGCAATGATCCTCGACAAAAGAAGCTTTGCTTCGGATGATCAACCTCTATGAGAAGAAACAAATGATACCCGTTCTCTAAATCCCTGAAGAAGAAACGTCCCTGTGGGTGGTGGCGACTCGCAACTTCCGCTGAATGTGAGCCGAGCTCCCAATGTCAGAGGCTTGCACCTGACAGAGTCCCAGACCCTTTGTCGTTATCGGCGACTGCAAGGGACGCGGTCAGACCGTCTTCACCCCGCAAATGTCAACGCCGAATGATGCTATTCACTAGAAAGCTCAACGTCGAGGTGGCAACGTGCAAGACGTTTCGCTTCCGAATCCTACGGCTTGTCATTCCTCGCTGACGGGTTAGTGTGCGATGGGCCGAATGTGGCGCTCCTAGTACACGGTGCTCAAGCTCTTCGTAGCCCAATGAAATGAGCGGCACCGAGTCATCCCGGAAGAAATTTTACAGGCCAACGGTGGGATTTCAGTGATCGACAGGAGTTTCCTTGGTCTCGCGGCACTGGGTCTGCCGTTTCGAAGCCATCAAGGCTAGGCCAGTCAGATCTCAGACTTCGAAATCTGTGCGTTTATCGAGTCTGATGATATTCATTGTCTGGGAGAGCTGAGTTCACCCGGAGGCGCCCCGTTGCAATTTACGTCAGCCTGGCTGTTGTCCGGTTTTTACTCTCTCCTCCACCTACGGACAGAGGATGACGATAATTCAAGCCGCCGCAATCGCGCGACCTCGCAGCAACGACTCTGACGACCGTTAGGCCAAAATTCGTTGTCTCAAGGACATCGGCTTTCACCCTGTCAACGGCGGTTTTCTTTGATACCATGTGGACGATGTGAATACCCTGTTTGTCGATGTCGGACGCTATGGGCGGCTCTTGGGTTGTTTTCTATCTCCCTTGCATCGCTCTTCAAGTCTTGAAAACCAGGAAGCTCGGTTCCGTCCAATGGCATATGCCTCTGTCTCCCTGCGCTCGCTCCTCCATGCGCACCGTGGCGATCCAATGCCAAAGCTCCTACAGCTGGTCCGAGTTTCTCATCACGACACCATCTGTGGCTTCAGCCGTCTGTGGCGCACTATCGCAGCTCCATACATGGAAGGCTCAGTGATTTAACGGTCGCGAAAGGTCAGATCAATTCCGCCGATTGGACCGACTCTCCCGTTCAGTAACTTACAACAAGCCTCCAGCGTAAGGGCTCTGTTGGGGTTCTGCACTCGCGGCTCTACTCGTGGGAATCCCCTTGGCAAGCTGACTGGCTGAATTTCCAAAGGCACGATGCTTTCGTGCGCTGTTAGACCCAGCGACCGGCTCTAGTTAGCGCCCGGAAGACACTTCACCCATTGACGCTAAGGATGACCGACATTCCCATGCAGGAAAAGCTTATGCGACCAGAGATCCACACTCTGGACCGTCGATATGGTCCGTCTCAAGACTCTGCAGGCTCGCCTTCGGAAGCAAGGGACGCAGCGCCGCCGAAGGGATGATGCCTCTGCCCTGCATACAGGTTTCACTCAAACGGCCCCCAGCGCGGGCCACAGGGTCTAGCGACGACTTTCAGTCCAGGAACCAACTATCGACCTGTCACCAGCATTCGCCCTGCATCTGAAGTGTTTGTGAGATGCGATCGGCAGTCCTAATAACGGCGCTATTGTTGTCGTCAGCAGGGATCTGCAGGACGGTGTGCCGGCGTCGCCTCCGCCTTTGGTTACCGCGCAAAGGCATGATGACATACTCCAACAGCCCCCGAGGAAGGATTTTGCGCTGTGAATCATGGGCGACTGGAATTTACATTCCACCGAAAGGTTGTTTCCTCGACCCTGCTTGCATTCCAACATATACATAAGTCTATCCTCGAGCCTCACCTTGGCATGGTCTCGGAATTTCTTCATCACGCTCCTTTCGACCCCGATGTGACGGACTAGAAGCGACCTCGACCTTATGTGGTAGAAACCTTCGACTTCGAACAGCAGAAACCATGGATAATGGAGTTGCAGCCACGATCACGCCCTCGCCCACGTCGGCAGCAGGCTCAGCGGCACCTGCTCTCAACGCAGAACCAGCTTCTCTCTTCTGGCTCGCTTGGGGAGGGCTATGGACAGTCTTGGTGCTCAGCGGAATGGCATTTCTCTTTGTTAACCGCAAAATGCCGTTTTTGAGGATCCGCGGCCTGGCTTTGTCTTTCGGGGCAGTTACCATGCTCCACCTCTATTGGATCTCAGTACAGATCGGCCTCGCTATTGGTTCCTATGTGCCTGACGGCGCGGAGTTCTGGGTCATGGGTCTCTATCTTCCTTTCGGCATCGCTCTTTTTCACGCCTCGAATAGCCGCTTCCTCCATGTCGCCAAGGCGCAGAAAAGATATGCCGGCACATCGGGAGTTCTGCCACAGCCCGAACAGAAGCCGTGCGACGGCAAGGACAAGACGCTCGTGGGACGGTTCCAAAAGCTAGACTACACCACCAAGATGCTTGCCGTCGTGTGCACGGGCATGCTACTACAGGTACGTAACACAACAAGCAGTGGACCGTGCCTTGTCAGATTTGGAAAACACATGGCTGACATGAGTTTCTCGTCAGCTGCTTCTCACCGTCGTGATGTGGCTCATCTCCCGCAAGTACCATCCGTGGTTTGGCATCCCAGGTACCGAGGCCAAGGGCACCGAGGCAGAGCAGAAGGTTGAGATGGGGAGAGGTTGGGAATGGTGGCCTTCGGTGTTTTGGCAATTCCTCTGGGCCTGGATCGTCGCGCCCTTCATCCTCTGGAGATCACGTGGTATCAACGACACCCAGGGGTGGCGACTCCAGACCATTGGATGCTGTATTGCCAGGTAAGTGCCATCACCACTAGCGTTTCGTGCGGCCCTTATCGCTCCGGCTCACACTAACAACCTCAGCCTACACGCTACCCCTATGTGGCTTGTCGCCTTGTATGTCCCAGCCATGGCACCTGTCAATAGATACTTCATCCCCCCTCAGTGGTATGTATATGAAGCCTCACCCATGCGTTCTATTCCCCGATACTCATACAGCACTGAACCAGGATCTGCCTGTCAATCACTTTTATCGAGATCTTTGCCATCTTCGTTCCGTGTTGGCAAGTCATCAGACACAAGTCCCTTCGCCAAGAGACTCTCGAGTCCATCGCCATCTGGGAAGCTAAGAATCAGCAACGCGACAGGAGAAACTCTTGTGTCACAGGCTCAACTAAAGCCGGCTCACACCTGTCGACCGGTTCTACCTGGAAGTCCCTTGCACAGCTTGAGAAGGACACAAGTCAGTCTGAAAGCGTCTACACAATGGGTGCTCTTGAGTACGTCCTCGACAAGAACCCCGAGCCCCTCCGGAAGTTCTCCGCCCTCAGGGACTTTTCCGGAGAGAACATCGCCTTCCTCTCCGCCGTTGGAGAATGGAAGTCTTCCATCCCCACATCACCTGGATCAAACAAGCAGCGCTCAACGGAGCTCACTCGTGAACGCTTCAACCGCGCGCTGCGCATATACACCGAGTTTATCAGCCCCCGCCACGCCGAGTTCCAGATCAACATCGCATCACAAGACCTCAAGAACCTTGAAGACATCTTTGAGGACGCCGCCCGCATTCTTTACGGCCACCAAACACATCGGTTCAGCGACCCAGTTGTGCCCTTCGAGGAGCCCAACTGGGGCAGACCTGGTTCATCTTCCATTGGCTCCGAAACATACAGCATGTCAGACGGCGCGTCTCAGACACCAATTGCAGACCGCGCACAGTACTGCGGTGCGATTCCTGAGAAGTTCACTGCCAGTGTGTTTGATGATGCCGAGACCAGCATCAAATATCTCGTGTTGACAAACACTTGGCCAAAGTTCATCAAGGAGAGGAGATATTCATTGGACTCGGAGGATTCGCGGGAGTCGAGGGACACTGTGGAGACATTCAACTCACAGTCAACACTTCACAGGGTGGTGAGATACTTCAGGGCGATGAGAGTGTAGCATGAGCGCGCCGCGCACAGCATTTGTTCTTTCGATTACGCTTCACGATGATATCCCAGCTTTTTGCCTTTCATACCACCATTATAATTACCAGAATACAAGAAAGTAAAATCTCATGTTACCAACGTCCTCATCCACATCCATGCCCCACCATCGTCATGTCTCATGCTGCAACGTGCCTTGTGCGCATCACTTACCCGCAAAGTTTCTCAGACTGTGGCTTTGCAAGCCACGACTTCTTTGTCATACAACTGCCGCTCCTCTCAAGTCTATCAGTCGCGTGGCGAACGTTTAGATTTATGATCGTCACGCCCCCGGGCGCCTCGAACACAAAGGCCCCGTTGGCGCACAGAGCTCAGGAACGAGGTGGCTGGTGTGAGGGGCAGTTGCAGCCAAAAATGAGCGTTGGATGACGCAAACGGAAATATCAATGTCTGTTTTGGGATGCTGTTGCGAGAATTGCCCAGCCACACAGCCCATGGCTTCCAAGCGTTGGAAGGCGCTTCTCCTCAGAGCTTGTGTGGGGAGTGAGTGCGGGAGGTTCCGGGTGGTGGGTGAGGTTTTGTAGACTGTCAGGGGTTTATCTCTACGCTTCTCGGCCATGTACGAAAGAAGCAGCTCCGGGAATGGCATGGTTGTTGGTTTGAGAGTAAAACCTGAGAGTCTGGATCTCGATGGATCTTGTTTGGAGTTTGCAGTTTGGAATCTTAAGGCTGAATGGCCCCCCCGGAACGGGGATGGACGGACGGCTTTATTGACACGTTCCTGAAATCTTGTGAGACATGGCCAAGGGATTTCGGCCGTTATGTTGTGACAAGCTTTGCGGGTAACACATAAACCCGGCCCGCAAAGTTATTTGCGAGTGGCCGATCTTGCTCTCCCCGGTGTTCCCGTCCGCACGCAAGACGGAGGTAAGCCACGTGACGGGACGGGGATGACCGGTCTGCTTCCGCATTTGGACGGGGGGCCCGGCCTGTTATGACCATGTCCATTTCCGGAACTTTCAATGATCAGACTCGGAAACCTGCAAGAGTTCTGACTCTGTCATTCTTAGTAACGACGCCGTTGGCACGTTGCAGTGCTTGATGTGATTGCTTGCCCGTCCCACCCCCCGCATTTCGCCGCACTTGGGCGATCCGGGGTAGAAAACGCGGGGGAAGGACGCAATTCCCCCACATTCCGCCTGGACCCCGGCCTCACGACGGGGCGGTGTGATAGGGCGTCGTTGGGGGATATACCGAGGGGATGGAAGGGTGATGCAGATCCTTCAGGTGGGTGTTGGTGGCACGGGACTTGGAATCTGGGGAAAGGGGCATAGATCCGGGGAAGGATGTCTTTGATTCGTCGATGGGGATGGCACATGTGGGATGCCGGGGGGGTTCGTGTGTCGTTGTTCTAGAGTTGGGTTCGTCCCAAGGTGACCCGAGATGAGAGGTTGATTGGGCTGAGATGTGAGCTTGGTAAGCTTAGAATGAGACCTGGGTGAGTGTTTGGTCATCGCCGTCTTATTGAACCTGTGATTTCGCGGGCAGCATTCACCCGAGGGGAATAGACGGCGGTTGGTATATCATAGATGAGGATCTAGAGGTTCAAGTGCCAAGATCAAGCAGTCTATCAGGACAGCCGCCGGACCTACAAGTCATCACACCATTATTTTGGGTATTATAGCCCCCCTCTTACATCGCAACATGATGCCTCTTTCGACTTCTGCGCTGCTTTCTCTGCCGCTACTGGCCTCCAGCGCCTTGGCCGGTTACTCAGGCCAACTCTCGGAGCCGTCTACGAACCAGAGAGCTCGGTTCCGGTGGTGGTGGCCCGGAGGCTGGATCGAACCAGACCAAGTCGCGGCCGAGATCACCAGCATTGCAGATGCTGGCTTTGGCGGTGGCGAGATTGGCGATGTGAGAGACAGCGTGAAGGGGGCTATGGACCCCGCCGTGTACGGGTGGGGCGAGGAGAGGTGGAACGACGGTGTTTTGACTGCTTATGAGCAGGCAGCCAGGTGAGTTGAAGTTGCCAGGCTTGAGGATCAATACCGGTAAGGGTAAATTACTTAGATACGTGCGCACAGACTTGGAGTTCACGTCGACATGACCCTGGGGCCCCACTGGCCGGCCGGCTTTCCAGGATACACCCCGGATTCCCCTGAGACGATGAAAGAGCTCGTCCATGGACAGGCTTTTGTTCAAGCAGGAGAAACGTTCTCGGGGACCCTGCCTCTACCGGTCGCGGCGCCATCCGGGAACCAGACTGGCAATCTGGTTACCGCTACGCCGATGCTTGTTGCGCTGTTAGCGGCCAAGACGACGACCACGAATGAGAGTGCTTCTATTGTCGACTTTGACCCGGCGACCGTGACGGTGATTACAGATTCTGTTGACAATGGGACTTTGACGTGGACAGCCCCATCGGATGGGGCGTATGTCTTGGTGGCTGCTTATGCTCGTGGCACTGGGCAGATTCAGAACATGTACGACGGTAAGTCTCATCGAGTTCTCGTGCTACCAGGTTCAACCTAACGTTCATCAGGACAACCCGACGGTCCAAAGGTTTACGCGACTCCTGGATACATCGTCGACCACTTCAGCGAGGCTGGCGTGCAAGCCGGGGTCAAGTACTGGGAAGAGCACATCCTCACACCAGAGCTCACCGCACTCCTTCGAGAGTAGGTCTCCTCACTTGCTAACTTTAACCTGTCCGTAGTTGACCTGTAGCACACAGAAGCAACGGATCGATCTTTGAAGATTCCCTGGAACTCAAGTACAAGCAACTATGGACCCTCAACTTCACCCAAGAGTTCCACGCCCGACGAGGATACGACATCTCGCCCTTCCTCCTGTACCTTCTCAAAGACACAAACACCTTCACCGGAGACAGCTCTACCTCAACCAAAATAACCAACGACTTTTACAAGACCATCACAGACCTCTACGCGGACCACCGCCTCAAAGGCGTCACCAACTGGGCCAACACCCTCGGCCTGAAGTTCCGCGCGCAGCCCTACACCCTCAACTTCGACAGCGCCTACATCGCAAGCCTCCTCGACATCCCCGAGGGCGAGTCGCTCGGCTTCGACGGCGCGCCCGACTCCTTCCGCGTCCTCGCCACCGGCCGCGACATCGGCGGCCGCACACCCGTCCTCTCCAACGAGATCGGCGCCTACTTTGGCAGAGCGTACGGCGTCACCTGGAAATTCCTCCTCGGCACGGCGAACCTCGACTCCGCCCTCGGCGTCAGCCAGAACGTCATCCACGGGTTCCCGTATGCGGACTCGCCCAGCAGCCTGTGGCCCGGCTTCGCGCCCTTCACGCCGTTGGGGTCCTCGTCGAACGGATTCGCCGACGCGTGGGGCCCGCGACAGCCGCAGTGGATGTTCGCAAAGGCCGCGAGCGGGTATTTGGCCTTCTCGCAGAAGCTGCTGCAGGAGAGCGGGCCGTCGGTTGACGTGGCGATTCTGAACCAGGACTGGGGCGTCACGGCGGCTTGGGGTGATAGTAGCCTCAACGACGCGGGGTACTCCTACCAGTTCCCGACGCCGTATCTGTTGGAGAAGCACGGCGTTGCGGTTCGAGATGGGGTTTTGGCCGCGGACGGGCCGGGATACCGCGCGCTGATTATCAACAACCAGACGGCCATGGACATAAGCACGGCTGAGATGATGCTGTCATACGGTAAATCAGGGCTACCTGTCGTCATCTCTGGCAAATCACCCAACACGACGTTTTCGTATTACGCAGACCAGAGTGCTGCTGACGAGGAGCTTGCTTCGATCTTCTCTGAGATCCTGAGTCTGTCGACAACACGCGTCGTTTCTGGGCCGGAAGCTGTCCCAGAGGCTTTATCGGTGTTGGAAGTCTCTCCCTCGGTTGAGTACCCACAAGGTCCGGGAAACAATAGTGTCATAACGTACAGGCGTACAGTTGAGGCTGGCTTTCTCTACTGGATCTACAACAACGGCGATGAGCATCTCCAGCTCCCGGTTAGACTTGCAGGGGCCGGAGCACCGTACAACATCAATCTGTGGACCGGTGATGTCAAGCCCTTCGCTGCCTTCACCGCCGAGGACGGTTACGTCTTTTTGAATGTTACGCTGGCACCCGAGGCAGTGGCTACTGTTTTGTAAGAGCCTACTCCTTAACCCAGAACATAGCTAACACGAGGTCTAGCGTTGGATCCTCGAATCCTTTTTCGGGCCAGCCTTTGTCCACCTACCTCGTCTCTACTGATTGCCGCGCAGTTGTCACCGATGGCTCGATACAGCTATCGTCCAACACGACATGCAGCGCAACGATGTCGACAAACCAGACCGTCACACTCAACCCAACAAACATCCCAGAGTCAATCACGCCCTCTGCATGGACGTTGCGAGTACAGGATTGGTCACCGCAATACCCCAATGCAACCGCAAACGCCTCAGTAGAAACATCCAAGACATGGCTTTCATCAGTTCAATTGACCTCACCCCTCTTGCCGTGGACGAACATCACCGGGCTCGAACATGCATCAGGAGTCGGGGTTTACAACACGACCGTCAATATAGATGCCGGCAGCGGCAGTGCCGATCTGCGGGTTTTGCTTCACATGCCCGACGTTGAAGGATCATGGGGGGTCACAATCAACGGCCGAGAGGTGGAAGGAGTGGACTGGTTCGCCAGCGAGCCGGTCGATGTGACGGAGTACGTGACATTTGGCGAGGCAAATGGTTCGTATAATTCATTCGCGACACCGGTATTTCCCAGCCGTGCTAATGATCCCCTGCAGTTATTGAGATCACGGTTGCCACGAGCCTTTGGAATAAATTAATCAGTGTCTGGCCGGCAGTGTATGGTTCGGAGGAGCCGGTGGCGAATGGACTGGCAGGATCGGTAGTCCTCACTATGGAGGAGATCCTGATTGTATCTTAGATGTACGGTCTACGCGATGTCTAATCGAGGCCTTCATTCACTGGAGGACATTTCCTCTCTTTTCTTTTGAGACTCCCTAATTCTCATGGGTACGATGCGCGATTGTACTCACCGTACGTGTACCAAGTTTCTCCGATGGAGGACGTTGATAAGGTAGACGGAAAGTACCTGAAGTAAAATAGAGGTAATGACGACGTGGGCCGAGACTCAACGGATGAAGACAACGATGATGGTTAAGCAGAGTGCAAATTACACTCACGAGCAAAGTAATTGCTGTGGCACAGGAAAAGTAGGCGGTTCCTGTCGTGTTCACTTTTCTCATTATGTCACATGTGTCGTAATCATCTTACGAATGACCCAATCGAGAATCTGGGATCAAAATATTTTGAATATTTTAAATAACGACGCTGACCTCCCCATCCCTAAACACACACCTCAGCCGCTATCCTTCCCATACAAAGCCCTGCTCAACCCCCGGAATCAACGGCCGGAGCGCCATGCCATAGTCACCAGCATTCGGTGTCCTGAGTAGCGTGTGGATATGGAACTTGGCCGGCTCCTTGTTCGTCAGGAAGACACCAGAGTGGTGGTCAAACTCCACGAGGATGACTGGACTCTGCACGCGGTAGTAGAACGGGTCTTGGTCGCCGTACCCACCGATCCAGCTGAAGTACGTCTCCTTGAAGAAGGACTTGGCGTGGCTGATGCGAATCTCCCGCGCCTTCTTCGGCAGGTAGAGGAGGTACTGCTCGAGGATCCCGACCACCAGATCCTGCTGCTCGGCCGTCATGTCCGCCACCAGAATACCCTCGTACGGCACGACCCTATTGTCGCGGTAGGCGCCGCAGAGGTGCCGCTGGTCGTCGTGGTTCCACCGCCCCTTCGGCATCGCCGGGTCCTTCATCAGCTTGTACGTCTGCGCCTTCTGCTGCAGGTCCGCCGGGAGGGACTGCATCAGCCGCAGCCCGAGCCTCTCTTCCGTCTCGAGGATCCTCGTCCCCTTGTAGGGCCCGTCGTCGATGAGGTTCGGCTCCGCGCCGGTGAACCACGGCGACGCCACGATCTGGCCCCGGTACAGGAAGATGTTCAGACACAGGTGGTGGCCGTAGAACGAGTACCCCCACGGCCGCGTCGTCGAGGGCGCGCCGAAGAGGACGAAGTTGTAGGAGAACTCGTTGCAGATGCTCGGCGCCTGGACCAGCTCGCCCAGGAAGCCGTTGACGCGCATGGCGCCCAGGGCCTTGGCGTAACCTTCGGGGGACAGGGTGGCCTCCAGGACCTTGAGGATGCTCTCGCGGAGCGGCGGGGTTAGCTCGTCGAGGCGGAGGCCCTTGTCGCTGAGGAGGAACTCGGGGTTCGACCACGAGCGCCACTCGGGCGAGTCGACGTGGTAGGAGAGGGTGTCCTTCTGTTTGGTGTCTAGTTGGGAGAGGACGGCGTTGGTGGCGTCCACGATGTCCTGGATCGGGACGCCCTCGTCGGCTAGTTGGAAGAGGTCTCGTTTTACGGTGCCTGTGAATGTGTGTGTTAGGTCTCCGTCAAGTTTCGGTGTCTCTCATTTTTTTTCTGCTTACCGTCTGTCGTGATACCGGTGTACGGCTCCTTGAAGAGGTTCCGCCAGTGCAGATACAGGGCGTGCAGCCACGGCGGGTTTCCGCCCTCCTTGAACTCCTTTGCGTAGACGTGGGCATCCTGCTTCTGCATCGTCGTGAAGCGAGGTATGCTGAGGTCGGGCAGGTGCTGGCGATAGTCGCCGCCGTGGGGGCTCTGCTCTCCTCCACCGGCCATCTTGTCTGTCTTGAGGTGTGACAATAACACGCCAAGTCGTTGAGTCGGTGCTGTCGCTTGGTGCGGTGGTCTTGAAGAGGATGATGCTCTTGTTGATTTCATTCAACTCTCTCTCTCCAATTGCTCTCTCCAATTGATAGGTTGATAATAAAATGATGAATCAGTCAGTTCGAAAGACTATCGCGTCCAAGGCTGCGAAGTCGGCAGATTAATCTTCGGGCACTCTCTCTCTCTCACATTCATCACAACCCCCGTCAGCCCACATCAAGCAACAAACCGTATCAACTGCCGCGGGTATGTCACGAAGCTGACGTCGGCGTCCATCGGCCCATGTGTCCCCGACTTCCACCCGTTGGCCTGCTTCGGCTGTACCCCTCACTTTCCGGTGCCCCTCATTCCCACTTCAGCTGCACCCCTCATCCTCGCAATGCCCCCACTCTCCCCCAGAGCTGCGCCCCTGAATTGCGCCCGGCTTTTCCGCATGTCATCAACTCTGCGAGACTCTGCAACTTGCAAGAAAGGTCCAGCCAATGGGCGACGCATGCGACATCTGTCTTAGCGCAGCGCTACGGCGCCGAGGATGTGCGATGTGCGCGCAGAAAAAACATGGACAGTTCAGAGTTTCGCTGTCCAGTGTGGCTTGCTGGGCACTTCCCGGACCTCCGAGCCGCCGGCGAGAGGAGATTCCCCCAAATCAAAAAAAAAGTAAAAAAAACAGCCCTTAATCATCGGCACTTGGTGCGGGGAGCCCCAGTCGGATTCCACGATTCGGAGACGTGCCGCCCACACGAACCAACTCCTCCACCTCCCCCTCCCCCCTCGCCCCTCCGTAAACGCCATCCGAACTTGCATTTGAAGAAGAGCTCTGGAGCTTGGGAAAATCTTACGATATCTCGCCAAAGAAAAAAGCCTGGATCTCAATTGGGAGCATTCACACGCAGCACGCACACACACTCACTCACACGCGCACACCAGCAACATGTCCTCGTCATCAACCTTCTCCCGTAGGTCACCCCCTTCCTCTCATCCGGGCAGCCATCTACCCATCTACCGTACCCCTCACGAGCTCGCTTGCTAATCAGCCCCAGGCCTCGTGCGGTTCGTCCCCCGTGATGCTCCCGGCAAGGTGCTGATCGGAGAACCGGAGTCAGAGTCAGTCGACGTCGGCCTGGCCGTCCGCGACGGCAAGGAGGTCAAGGTCGCTGTGTGGTCCGGCTCTAGCGTGCTCAACCCCGGCAGCAAGACCGATCAGGTCGCCGTCATCGACCGCGTCCTTTCGCCCGTGTCAGCCGAGGAGGTCGGCACCATCCGTTGCATCGGGCTGAACGTGAGTGACCAACCCCCTCCTCGTCTCTTTCATCACATGAAGGGGGCAGGCGATTGCTGACTCGACGTGTAGTATGTTCAGCACGCAAAGGAAGTCGGCGTTGCCCTGCCGGATGTCCCTACCGTGTTCCTGTAAGTCGATGTGCGGAAATCCCATGCGATGGTGTCTGATGCAATCACAGGAAGCCCAACACGGCCCTGGGTAACCCCTGGCCGGAGCCGACCGTCCTGCCGCACCTCACCCAGGCCGACGACTGCGGCGACTACGAGTCCGAGCTGGCCGTCGTGCTCGGCAAGCCGTGCAAGAACGTCTCCGAGGCGGACGCCATGGACTACGTCCTGGGCTACACTGCCTGCAACGACGTCTCCAGCAGGACGTACCAGATGAACCAGTCGCAATGGTGCTTCGCGAAGGGCTTCGATGGGTCCTGCCCGCTGGGTAAGAATGCGACCCCCCCAGATTCATTCCCCAGAGGATGCACGACAGAGGTGGCTAACAAGACGATTTCAACGTTAGGTCCTACCCTGGTCTCAAAGTCCCTAATCCCGGATCCCACCAAGCTTCAAATGCGCGGCCTGAGGAACGGCGAGGTGCTCCAGGAGAGTGGCATCGAGTAAGTCCTTGCTCTCCTTTTCATCCATCCCCAAAATGATGAATACGTTCACTGACATGGAACGTGTTCTCTCCAGCGACCTCATCTTCAGCATCCCCAAGATCGTCAGCTTCCTGTCCCAGAGCACGACGCTGCCCGCAGGTACCGTCATCATCACCGGCACCCCTGCGGGCGTCGGTCTTGGCCGCAAGCCCAAGGTCACGCTGAAGCACGGCGATGAGTTCAAGGTTGAGATCCTGCCCCATATTGGCACTCTGGTCAACGTCTTTGAGAATGAGAAGTAGGGTAGTCAGTTGGGTGGGTGGGCTGTGGCGTGTGCTTGGGATCCATGTAGCTCTAGACTATACAAGACTAGGTTGGTTAGAGTGAGAGACTGGCGTATTAATGAGACGAGATCATGGTAGAGCTTCCCATTGGATGAAATCTGAGGTGACAGTACTGTGACGGGAGCTTACATATTGTATGGAGCATACTGATAGGCTCATATGCAGCCTTAGGGAGTGTCCTTTCAGCATTTTCTAGCCGGAAATGACCAAGACAAGCAGGAGATGACTTATGTTACGACAAGAAGGCTAAGATCTCATATGCTTACGAAAAATTCTTCAACGAACCGTTCCCGTGGTGCCAAAACTCACCCACTGTCAATTCAATCTTGATCTTCACAACATAGATTGGGCTTCTCAAATTCAGCATCTATTGGTCATTTGTATTTATGTAATCTACGATGAAACCAGTATGCGGCCTTTTACTGATCAATCAACGGGGGGACGACCTCAAGAAGGTGCTCAACAATGGCATCAGGGCCCCTCTCAACCTGAAGTCCATGCGGGATGGCGTGCGTCTTGATGTCCGGCTTGATCGACCTCGCCGTGGACAGGATCTGGTTGGCCTCCTCCGCAGTCCACATTGAGGCACAGAACTTTGCAATCGTCAGACTGCCAGTCATCTCTCACGAGAAGGAATCTATAACTCACTAGAACATCAGGCATGTGCTCCTTCACCTTGCCCTCAACCTCATCTATCCCTGCGTAAAATCGTCAGCTACCGAAACAACACCGTCATGTCAAAAGGAGAAAAAAAGCTTACTTTCGCAGTTTGCGACATATTCGATGGTGTAGCGGTCCTTGAGAGCCTCGATCATGCGGCCGACGAGGCGCTTCGCGCGCTCCGGGGCGGTGTTGACGGTCACCAGCTTGTAAGGACCCTTGGGCGCCATTGTGCGGGGTTGATGGAGGTGGAGGTGGTTTGGTGGTGGTGATTACAGATAGGTAATGAAACTTTTGAGACGACACAACAAGAATAGCTTCCGGGTCGGGATGCAAAGTTGCCAAAAACAGCAGTTGCTGGAAAACAAAAAAGATTGAGTAGCTGTCAAAGAGTCCTGAAACTCGGTGCTTGTTCCTTTCAGCGACAATCAGGGAAAGCTTCTGAATTTTGAGAGCGGTTGGGGTTTTGTCGTGTTCGTGGGATGTACATGCCGAGCCCCGAAGCCGCTGACAACGGGCGGCCGATGTAGTCGGCAGATGACTGCGCCGAGGTCGCTCGCTCTCTTCGCATTTCTTCGCACATACGAAAAAAGGCCGCCGAAACACGCTCAGCACACAACAAGCAAGCCAGCCAACTGGACCACCAACAACTACAAGCCCCCCCGGGGACATCTCCACGCAGCAGAAACCCGTTGCCGGCTTTGCCGATTTCGCCTCCGTCACGAAGAAGCCCCCCGTATATCCACTTGTCCATACCTTCCATTCGGCTTGATTCCAGTGGGAACTTCGTAAACCAGACGTGAGTGATGGGCGGAAAACCCGAAACCCCGGATTTCCCGCAGGCGGCGGTCCAGTGGCGTCCACCACCAAATGTCCACTACTGCGTCCACCCAGAAATTAATGCCCCCCGCGGGAAGCTCCCGCGCCTCCGGCTCGCAGTGTGGGGGATCTCCGGGGAAGCCTACACAGCATGGTGGGGAGGAGGAGGCGACAATTTTAGGCAGAGAAGGGGGACTTGCCGGGCGCAGGAATTCCCAACAAAGATTTGAACAAGAACATGGGTTGAACACTTGGATCGAGCTGTTTGTTGTTGTTCGTTGTTGTTCCCTCCAATCCGACCCGTGTTCTCGGTGGTGTATTATTCTCTGATGGTAAGGGAGTCCTGCAGATTGCGACCACACATCCAAACTCTCATTATCTTCTTTGCGCATCTCGTCTCAAGTTCTTATTGAAGCCGCCGAGTCCGAACGAACGATACCATGTTCCGGTGGCTTAACTCGTTGATTTTCCAAAGCGCGTCAGCATCACCTTCGGCTGAGAAATCTGACAAGAACATGGCGGTGCGTGGTGCATGTTTCTGTTTTTTATCGACTGCTACGTGTGGTCATGGCGTGTTCATGGTAGCTAATACGACGAACCAGGTCACTGCTCACACCAGATCACCAGTACAGCTGGAAATCATCGTCGTCGGCGCCGGTCTAAGCGGCCTCGCAACGGCAGTAGCGGCTGCTCTCTCAGGACACAAAGTCACAGTCTTTGAATCCGCAAAGGAGCTCCTCGAGGTGAGAATCTCACACACACCCCAAAATCTCATCATGAGACGATTCTATCATGAGATATTAACACCCAAATTTCCCATCCAGGTCGGCGCAGGGCTGCAAGTGACGCCAAACTCCACCCGCATCCTGCAGAAATGGGGCCTCCCAGACCGCCTCTGGAAATCCGCCTCGGAGCCCAACACGCTCGTCGTCCACCGCTACTCGGGCAAGGTGCTCGCCAAGGAAGAAGACTTTGACAAGCGCATCCGCGCGAAGTACCAGGCGCCCTTCATCGACCTGCACCGCGTCGACCTGCAGCTGTCGCTGTACGAGCGCGCCAGGGAGCTCGGCGTCGCGTTCCGGCTCGGCGAGAAGGTGGACGCCATCGACTTCGACGCCCCCGAGCTCACGACGCAGTCCGGCCTCCGGGCGCGCGCCGACCTCATCGTCGCCGCCGACGGGCTGTGGTCGCGCTCGCGCGCGTGCTTCCTCAAGGCGGACGACCCGCCGCTGGCCACGGGGGATCTGGCCTACCGCGTCGTGCTGCACGTCGACCAGATCAAGGACCCGGAGCTGCGCGCGTGGGTCGAGAACCCGCAGGTGCACTTCTGGGTCGGCCCCGGGACGCACTGCGTGGGGTACTCGATGAGGGCGGAGAAGATGTACAACCTGGTGGTGCTGGCGCCGGATGATTTGCCGACGGGGGTGAGCAGGCAGGCGGGCGATGTCGACGAGCTGAGACAGCGGTTTGAGGGGTGGGACCCGATTCTGCGCAAGTTCCTTGATGCCGTCGACAGCGTTGAGAAGTGGAAGCTGATGCACAGTGAGTCTTTTCTTGGTTGGATGCTTGCTGCGACGACTCGTACTGATGTTTCCTCCAGGAGAAGAGATGGCCTCGTGGGTGAGCGACAAGTCCAACTTTGTGTTTGTGTAAGTCACCTCTCATCACTTACAAGTCAGCGCCGAAGGTTTGCTAATTAATGAATGCAATTTAGCGGTGATGCATGCCACCCCATGCTCCCGTATCTCGCCCAGGGCGCCAACTCCGCCGTGGAAGACGGCGCCGTCCTCGGTCTCCTGCTAGGCCACCTCACGGCCAAGTCCCAATTGCCCACTGCGCTGAGACTTTACGAGAAGCTCCGCAAAGCCCGCGGCGAGGCGATTGTGAGAGAAACGTTCAAGCAGGTGAGTGCAGGCCAGCGAATTTCATTGCACCCGGCCAACCCTGGACCACTGATCGAATGTGCCAACTAACCTTACCGCTGCAGCGCCACGATTTCCACATGCCCGACGGCCCGGAGCAAGAGGCCAGAGACGAGATCTTCCTGTCCCAGCTGGGCAAGGAGCTCAAGGGAGCGTTCCCGAGCAGATGGACGTGTCCCGAGGTCCAGCCGTGGCTGTACGGGTACGATGCGTACAAGGAGGTCGAGGACGTGATGAAGACGGACCCTTTCAGCAGCAGGGCGAATCTTTAGGGGATTCCAGGTGTTATAACGTTCTGGTACCCCTCCCGAGGCAGTGTTTTCCGATGGGCTGCAGGGAGCAGCGACTTCATTTTTTGTTAGCGACGGGGATTTGTTTTTTTCTTTTCTTGTAACGGGTTAATACCACATCAGATCGGCAAGGCATATTATGTACAGAGTACACTTCAATCATAAGCGATATCAGACGAACGTCATTCTGCTTCCTTCACCCATCGACCGCCAGCGAATTGACAGGGAGGGCTGAGCCGTCATCCCGGCCGGTAGACCGCCGAAAAACACGGAGCTCCCGGTGTCTCCACCACGACGCGATGCCCCCGGCACACTGATCCGCGGAGGGCACCCACCCACTTCCTTGGGCTGAAAACAGCCTGCGTTTGCCGTCTAAGAAATGCATCTCTGCCGAAAAGAGGAAATGTCAGTATTTACGCCTAACCTGCAAAATCTGCAGTCAGCAATCCCAAAAGAACCGCCCTCCGACCAGCGGCATATCCCGGGCAAAGTGGCTGAAGTGGCTGAGACACCAACGCTAACTCCTTTGGGCAAATAGATGTGTCTCTGTACAACACTCGCCCTGCGCGATGTTTATTGCGGGAGGACGTTTAGGCACGACGGTGGCACAGCACGTGTGAACAACGATCTTGACGGATTCTTGGCTTCGAAACTTGTCCAATGGCTGGTTTGATGAGCCATATCTGACAGCGAGAAAACACTCGTCCGCCCAGCTGGTAAGATGTCATAATTAAGGCTGATCCCCCAAAACGGCGGTTACTGCAGCAGTTTGCGGCAGTGAGGCTTTTGCTGCGTCCCCTGGTATATAACCCAACTAGGAATACGAGAGGGCGGCGCTGGGGTTGTGATTGAATGCCCGGCTTGTTGCGCGGTGCGTCACACAACCAGGGTCCCTTACTTTTGAGGCCTGCTCATTTCTTTCAAAGGAATGTTTCTGCCTCTGTGATCTTGAGCTTGATCTCTCTTGGAAGTTCATTAAAAGCTTACATTGAAACACTGCATAAAGGACTGCCATTTCTCTTCATCGACATCTGGCCTCTTCGGCCTCAAGACGTTTACCAGAGCTTCAGGAATCACTCTTCCACGGCCTACACATTGGTCCTCACCGACTGAAGCTTACTTCGACACTCAGAACAAGCCTCCACAACAGTATTCGCAAGCATCTACACCTGCTGAACCGGCCTTCAACCGCCGCAATGGCGGCCCCAAGATCCGCCCTGCTGCGCCAGATTGGCATCTTGACAATCAAGAACTACATCATCCTCATATCCCGTCACACCGGATCAACCATCTACACGGCTCTGATCCTCCCCATCATCCTCACAATCTACCTAGGCATCGGTCGCAACCTCAACGGGCCCCAGAACGACTACGGCATCGCCGACCCACGCGCCGTCCGGTCACTGCAAGACGGCCTATCCGCCGCCGACGGCTCCCGCAACACCGTCGTGTTCGTCAACAACGGAAACACGGGCGGTGACATCGAGCGCATGATTTCATCCCTCTCCGATGAGGTCGCCGCGGCCGGCAAGAACGCCACCACCATCGCCAACGCCGACGACCTGAGTCTCATCTGCCAGACGGCGACGAGGGGAACGACACCGTGCTACGGCGCCGTCGTCTTCCACTCGTCCCCCAGCGAGGGCGACGGGGGCTTCTGGAACTACACCCTCCGAGGCGACCCCGCCCTGGGCCAGAAGTTCCAGGTGGCCAAGAGCGACAACGATGCGCAGGTCTACACCCTCCCCCTCCAGCGCGCCGTGGACTCTGCCATTGCCCGGCTCAACTCCACCGACGGAGGCGCGGATCCGCTCGCCAACTTGCAAGAATGGGGGTTCACGGATGAGACCGAGGACGAGCGGGAAGCCTCCGTCAGACGGCGGTACCAGCAGACCTTCATCGACTACCTTGCCGTCTCCTTCGTCCTCGCTCTCATCGGCGTCAGCTACCACTTACCGGGACACGTCGCCACGGAGCGGGAAAAGGGCCTCTCCCAACTCATCGACGCCATGATGTCTACCAAATACGAGTGGGAGCCCCAGGTCGCCCGGATGGTGGCCAACTTCTACTCCTTCGCCACGATCTACTTCCCCGGCTGGCTGGTGGCCTCCATCATTGCGCGGACCATGATATGGAAGGAGACCAACATCGGCATCATCATAATCTTCTTCGTCCTAGGCGGCCTCGCATTGACGTCGCAGGCCATCCTCGGCGCCGCGTTCTTCAAGAAAGCCCAGCTCTCGGGTGTCGTCAACTCGCTCGTGTACGTCCTGCTCGGCGTCCTGGCGCAAGCTATCCCCGATCCGCCCACGGCCGCCGTCGCCATCCTCAGTCTGCTCTTCACCCCCTGCGCCTTCGTCTTCTTCATCAAGTCCATCGCTCGCTTCGAGGCCGAGGGCCGGCCCATGAATCTCATCAAGGGGCCCCCAACCGGCGCTTCAAACCTCCCCGGCATCGTCCTCTGGATCTTTCTCATCATCCAGTTCCTCGTCTATCCCCTGCTGGCAGCCTTCCTCGAGCGCCAGATCCACGGCGTCGGGTCCGAGAGTCGCAGGATCTACAGAGGCGTCGGCCCTCAACCGGAGGAAGCAGTCTCCATCGACGGGCTGACGAAGGTCTACAAGCCCAGCCTCCTCCACCGCCTCTTCTCCTCCGTCTCGAAGCCCCGCGAGCCGACCGTCGCAGTCAACAATCTCAACCTCACAGCGAAGCGGGGCCAGATCCTCGCGCTGCTCGGCGCCAACGGCAGCGGTAAGAGCACGACCCTCGACGCGATCGCGGGCATCAGCCGCTTCAACCAAGGCAGTGTCTCCATCGACGCATCCGGCGGCATCGGGATCGCGCCGCAGAAGAACGTCCTCTGGGACGAGCTGACCGTCACCGAACACATTCGTATCTTCAACCAGCTCAAGTCCACGGGATACAACAACAACGGGGGCGGCGATGAGATGACACAGCTGATTGACGCCATCGGCCTCGCGTCCAAGAACAGCGCCCAGTCCAAGACCCTATCCGGCGGCCAGAAGCGCAAGCTGCAGCTCGGCATGATGTTGACCGGCGGCAGCGCCGTGTGCTGCGTCGATGAGGTGTCCTCCGGCATCGACGCCCTCTCGCGGCGGAAGATCTGGGATATCCTGCTGGCCGAGAGGGGCCGGCGGACCATCATCCTGACGACGCACTTCCTCGACGAGGCCGACCTCCTCGCGGACAACATCGCCATTCTCTCCAAGGGCAGACTGAGGGCTGAGGGGTCGTCGGTTGCGCTCAAGGATGCTCTCGGTGCCGGCTACCGCGTCCACGTCCTGAACGCCAAGGATGTCAGAGTGGCGCCCGAAGTCCGCGGCGTCGAGCTGAAAGTCTCGTCGAACACGATCGTCTACTCGGCGCCGTCGTCCAGTCTTGCGGCAGAGGTCATCCGCGCCCTCGAAGCAGCGCGTCTTCCGTACAGAATCAACAGCCCCAACATCGAAGACGTATTTCTCAACGTCGCAGAAGAGGTCCAGGGAGAGGATCTCCAGTCCCGCCCCGCGCCCGGCGCCAGGTTCTCCGACGATTCTGGGCAGATCACCGAGAAGGGCATGGCAGACGGCGGCCGCAACTCCCTCGGTCTCCAGTCGGGTCGTCAGACGGGTTTCTTGAGGCAGATGACGGTGTTGGTGTACAAGCGCGTCACGCTTTTCAAGACGAACTGGGTCCCTTTTGTGGCTGCCTTCCTCATCCCCGTCATCGCGGCGGCCATCATGCAGATTCTTATCAATGACAAGCCTGCGTCGAGCTGTACCCCCGTGGATGGAAACGGGAGAGCAACCAGCGGGTTGTACGATAGTGTCATTGAGGACATGCGCGTCGCTGCTGGGCCGGCTGTGGTTGTTGGCGGAACTGCATTCACTTCCCTTGTTGATGCTTTGGGCGAGTCTGGAAACTTCACGTTGAATGGCATCTCGTCCGAGGCTAACTTGCGGGATTATGTGGATGATGAGAGGAAGAATCTCATGCCCGGAGGATTCTGGGCTTCCAGCAATAATGGGCCCCCGACCGTGGCATGGCGAGCAGACACAGAAGACTTCATTACAATTCCCGCCGCCGTCGTCTCTCAGAACCTCCTCACCGTCGCCTTGACGAACATCAACATCGCCACTAGATACATCTCGTTCGACAGCGCCTTTGGCGCCGCGAACATCGACACGATCCAGCTAGCCATCTTCTTCAGCATCGTCCTCTCCATCGTCCCGGCTTTCTTCGGGCTGTACCCCAACGTCGAGCGGCGCTCCAACGTTCGCGGTCTGCAATACTCCAGCGGCGTTCGGTCTCTTCCCCTCTGGACGGCGCACGCCATCTTCGACTACAGCATCTTCGTCGTCGCCCTCATCATCGCGGCCGTCATCTTCGTGGCGACGTCGGATATATGGTACGCCCCCGGCTACCTCTTCCCGGTCTTCGTCCTCTACGGACTCACCTCGATCCTGCTCTCCTACGTCTTTTCCCTCTTCATGAAGAGCCAGGTCGCGACCTTCGCCGCCATCATGGCCTACAACAGCGTGGGTTTCGCGATCTACCTCATCGCGTTCCTCTACATCTTGACCTTTTCCCCGGCCACGGTCAGCGACCGCAATATCTTGATAGGGCACTACACCATCGCGGCCTTCTTCCCTGTGGCCAACGTCTGCCGCGCCATGATCATCGGCCTGAACACGTTCAACTTGGCCTGCGACAGCACCGACTTCTACAGCTACCCCGGCACCCTCAACGCCTACGGAGGCCCGATCCTCTACCTGGCTCTGCAAGCCATCTTCCTATTCTCCGCCTTGTTATGGCACGACAGCGGAAACAAACTTCCCTCTTTTCTCAAACGCAAGAATACGCAACAGACCGAAGGCGAGCAACCTCCCAGCGACCAAGACGTCGCCCACGAACTCGCCCGCGTCGAAACGTCCCGCTCAGACGACGGCCTCCAAGTCAAGCACCTAACCAAGAAATTCGGAAAGTCCACCGCCGTCGACAACGTCACCTTTGGCGTCCGCCACAGCGAGGTCTTCGCCCTCCTCGGCCCCAACGGCGCCGGCAAGTCGACCACCATCTCCCTCATCCGCGGCGACATCCAGCCCAGCAAGAACGGCGGCGACATCCTCGTCGAGAACGTCTCCATCACCGACCGCCGCGCCCTCGCCCGCTCCAACCTCGGCGTGTGCCCGCAATTCGACGCCCTCGACTCCCTGACCGTCCTCGAACACCTCCGCCACTACGCCCGTCTCAGGGGCATCGCGGACGTCGAGTACCAGGCCCGCGCCGTCGTCCGCGCCGTCGGCCTGGACGCCCACGTCGACACCATGGCCCAGCACCTCTCGGGCGGCAACAAGCGCAAGCTATCCCTGGGCATCGCGCTCACGGGCAACCCGTCCGTGATCCTCCTCGACGAGCCCTCCTCCGGCCTCGACGCGGCCGCGAAGCGCATCATGTGGCGCACCCTGGCCGCCATCGTCCCGGGGCGGTCGATCCTGCTGACCACGCACAGCATGGAGGAGGCCGACGCGCTGGCCAGCCGCGCGGGCATCGTCGCGCAGCGGATGCTGGCCATCGGGGAGGTGGAGACGCTGCGGGCGCGGTTTGGCGACTCGCTGTACGTCCACCTCGTCAGCCGCACCGCGCCGCACTCGACGGCTGAGGAGATGGGGCGGATGCGCGAGTGGGTGCGGATGATGTTCCCCGCCGCGAGCGTCGAGGCGGCGACGTACCACGGGCAGATGCGCTTCTCGGTCTCTGCGGGTGATGTTCTTGCGCGCGCGCGGCAGGTTCGGGAGACGAGGAGAAGGGGGCAAGGGGATGTGGGTGGGACGGCGGAGGAGAGTCTGAGTGCCATCGGTCAGTTGATTCTGATGCTCGAGGAGAATAAGGATGCGCTGGGTATTGAGCACCACAGCGTCAGTCCCACGACTCTCAACGATGTGTTCCTTGCCATCGTGGGCCAGCACAATGTCCAGGAGGAAGGATACGGGGCTTCGGCGGCGGGTGCGGAGAAGAGGAAGATTCCTTGGCGGAAGATTCTTCTTGGTTTCTGAGGGGGCTGGGTTTCTTTTGCTTGGTGTGACGATTACGAGTGTAAGAATGGGTGTCTTTGAACTGGCTACTTTGTAGCAGCGTGGTATTTGGCTAGATTCCCCTTCTGTATTGTAGTTTTTCTATCTCAGACCCAATGTGTTGGATCATGGTCTTTCACAAGATCGTGACACAGCACCTACGTCGTCAACTCTGTCAACACTTCAGCACTTCGTGTAAGAGATGTCCACGGCATTCCACGGAAGGCTGTTCGGGACAATTGTACTAAAAGTTTCGGACGCTCAACATCGAGACGCAAGTGTTGTTGCCTTTGTGTCAGCTTATCAATCACCCACTTCCGGGCGTTCGGCCGAAATCGCGGGGCTCATCGATCCCGCGCAGATCCCGCCGCTAAGCCCGAGCCGAACGATGCCGCAGCAAACCCGCAAAACATCCGCTGCAGGTTCCCGGCCGTGTCAATACCATGTGGCCTCTCCCAGATCCGAAACCGATGGGGTTCTGACGCTTTGTGATTCCACTGATTGCTCAGCGCTCGCCTGTGTTCGGAGCCCGACCACGGATAACTGCCTAGAGTTGTGGTACCACAATCGGAGTCGCCAGTGTTAACCCGCGCCGTTGTGACCCGTAGCCAAGCCGGGTTATGGTCTTGGGTCGTAGATGCCTTAGGGGTCTAACAATTGTGGTCCTAATAAGAGATCGTCCTTTTGGATGCTCGTGTGATTCGAATGCTACCCAGAGCTTACATCGTCAATGGCTCGGCGTCATGGTCGCATGGTGTGATGTCTCTCCTACCGGTGTTGCGGAGGGATGAAAGCACCGGCTTGGTAACTTCAACCATTCAACTACGATCGGACGGCCCTAAGCGGAGTTTCTAGATGTCGAGAGAAAGAGTTATTACTCACTTAAGATTGAATAATGCCGGTCTCACTCGTCTCGATATCTATAAAAGGACTGGTAAGGGACGGGTTAGCTGGGATTATCTTCTCGACGCCATCCAGCTCACTCTTCCTCCATCCAGCCCTACACTCAGTCTCAAAATCAACGCCGTTTGATCCCCAGCCACCTTAAACCATGTCTGCACCCATCAACACCGCAGAGCCCTGGTCCCTCGCCGGCAAGACAGCCATCGTCACCGGCGCCTCCCGCGGCATCGGCAAAGCCATCGCCATCCACCTCGCCCGCAAGGGCCTCGCCAACATCGCAATCACTTACGCCTCCAACCAGTCCGCTGCAGACGACACCATCGCGCAGTGCCGCGCCCTGGGCGTCAAGAACGCCGTCGTGATCAAGGCCAACGCGCTCGACCCGGACGTCTGGCCCGACGTGGTCAAGCAGGCCCTCGCCGCCCTCGGCGTCGCCACCATCGACATCCTCGTCAACAACGCCATCCTCGGCAGCATCGACGGCTACAAGGCCACGCCTGAGCTCAACGCCGACAACTTCTCCGCCGTCATGATCGCCAACGTGTACGCCCCCGTGGCGACCACGCTCGCCTTCATGGATCACGCGGCGCCCACGGCCGGCGGCCGCGTGATCAACATCTCCAGCGTGGCGAGCCGCGTCGGGAATGGGAACCCCATGATCACGTACGGCGCCAGCAAGGCCGCGCTGGACAGTTTCACGCGCTCCTTTGCAGACCAGTTCTCGTCCGAGAAGGGCATTACCTTTAATAGTGTCATCGTGGGGCCGACTCTCACGGATGCGTTCGAGGAGGTCGCGAAGGCCATGCCGGCTGAGCTTAAGGAGAAGTATCTGGCGGAGACGTCCGTTGCTCCGAGATTTGGCGAGCCGGAGGATATTGCTTACATTGTTGGGTTCCTTGCTAGTGAGGAAGGCAGATGGGTGAATGGGGCTGCTGTCAGCGCTAATGGTGGATTCAGGAGCGTGCTTGCGGCCCTGGGTTAAGTTTGATGGGACTTAATATGGTGGCAGATTACCAGACTCTACTGGCGATTGATCTTATATCATTGTGTACTTTATTTAGAAGTGTGATGCTTCCGCTCTACCCTTGCTTATCCTGAATCAGCCACTCTCTCGCCCAGAATCTAAGATGTCCGCGTGAAAAGTGTGACCTTTGTCTTGTAAACCTCCTGTTGGTAAAGTTACTGCTGAATTGACTCAATTCACCACGATTATAGTGAATGTTTGTTAATACTGCGTGAACTACAATTTGATTTCAGCTTCCAGCCTGCTCATAATGCCAAGGTTCCAGTTAGTCCGTCTAATAAACCTAGCTCCATGTCTGTTAGTGTCAAGTCGACCTGTGCGATCCCGAGCAGCAGTAAAAGGTGGAGAATTATGACATCTCAAATTGAAGCATAGATGTTAACACGGCTGCAAGTATAGCTTCGGTAATCAAGTCGAAGTCAACTATGTACCCTAAACGTTACAATCGTCGACTATCGCACTCCGCACACTACTCTGAAGCGTCCCTTGCTCCAGGTCTGTCAGCAAATACAATCAGAAGCACTCGACTACGTTGGTCGGCACAACCGTTTCGTAGTCGATGCTCCGCTGCTGTCGCGCAAGGACCCTCCCTTCGGATCGTCATTCCTTCCTGTCCTGCGCACGATTCGGCACCTTCGACTGAATGTCAAAGATCTGGCACTAGGAGACGACGGACCCAGCCTGATTGAGAACTTCTCCAAATATGCAGTCAATCTTCGGATCTTGGATATTGCCTCTTTCGGTCATCTTGGTACCATTCCTAGAGCCTTGGCGCTCTCGAGGGTCCTTCAACTGGTTGCGGCAACTCCGTCACTCGAAACGATCACCTTGGACGGTTCAGGGATGGGCACAGAACTATTAGCGAGCGCGTTCGAGGTAGAACTTTGGGCTCGTACACGCCTTTATGTGGAAGACATTGATGGGAGCAGCCTTTGGAGGAAGTTGTCCGAGGAGCTACAGCCGAAGGAGATTCTGGGCTGCGTTTTCCTGCAGATGTGGGGAGGTCGAGCTATTTCGGAGTACTCGTTTTTTGCACCACCGGGGGTCACTCCAGGCACACTTGTTGGACCAGGGACGGCCAATGGAGACTCGTATGACGGACTACGGAGACTCGATCGTCACTGTCAGCTCCTGGATCGTTACAGCGTGGGCTGGGGTATGAATCATTCCTTGATGGCCGCTATGCCCGCTGCTAGGCGGTTTAGGCGGCTGGTGTTTGAATCGGAGCAACGCAGGTCTTGGTGAATGTCAGATCTTTCTTATGAAACTGCCAAATGGCATAGAAAGCTGAATACAGTGCAGGTATGATCTAAAGGTAGATGTCCAAAGCTAATGCCCTTGAAGTGCCGAAAGCCTATTCGTCCAGTTTCGCTTTCGGTCTTTCGGTCATTCGGTCATTCGGTCTTTCGGCCTCTTTGAATACTTACACAGTATACAGACACTTTACAAAGAACATCACGAAACACACACAAAAGTGAGTTCCCAGTCTCTATTGCTTTCGGCATTCAACATGGAAATTAGATTACATGTAGTCATACCTAATATACACCACCCCAGATCAACTGAAGAAGGTCCTTTTCTTCGACTTACTAGCAAGCTTCCTTCCTGCTGTCGTATTAGGTTGAGCTGCCGGTTTAGCGGGGATAGGAGGGGCCACCAGTGATCCCGAAGCTGCAGCCGCCGGAGCAGGTGGCCCAGCGGGAGCGGGGGCGGCAGCAGGTGCAGACGGTGGACCCATCGCAGGTGGACCAGAAGGGCCCGGCGGCATCAACGGCAACTGCAGAGGAGGAGCGCTCAACGACGCAATGCCCATCCCGATAGACCCAGCAGCCCCGCCGAACGCAGACATGGCTCCTGACAGGCCCTCCGCGGGCAGCTTCGAAAGAACGACTTGGCCGAGAGCTCCCGAGAGCATGTTCTGGTTCTTGAAAGAGTTGATGAGCCCGGCTGTCGCCCCGGTCTGATCGAGCATCGTCCGCTGTAACATCGTGGACATGACCATGATCTTCACACTCTTCGCCAGCGTCTCTGCCGTCTGTTGAAGGGCGATGCCGTCGGTGATCGAGATTGGCTGGGTGGTCGAGATGTCGACGCGTGCTTGAGCCAGAGCATTTTCCACGCCCTGCATTGCCGGTCCGAGGGCTTGCGTGCTAACCGGATCGCCCGATACACTCTGGTGTTTGTCAGTGTGTGCTCGTACTCATCAAACCATCGTCGTCACCTACCCGGACTGCGGCATCCAAATTCGACGCCGCTACGGAGATGAGGACAAACGAACTTTGGATGACTCGAACGTCTTGTCCATTTTGAGCAACGGCTAGCCCCAACTTGAGCATGAAGATACTCCACGTGAGAATAGAAACCCTCATCTTTACTGCGTTCGCTGACCAGAGCGAAGAAAAGCAGAATCAGACAGAGAAGACCGAAAAGCAAAAATCGGGAAAGAGAACCAACGATAATTATCTATTCAAATGCGAACCTTGCCCAACTCCATGATGGTCAGGTCTGAGTTGAGGCTCATACAAGCTTATAATAAGAGCCCAGCACATACGACCCATTTTTTCCTCTGAGCCGCATCCAAGTGACGTTCTTGGAAGAGCTTGCTCCAGACGCCTCAGACCTTGGGACGCCGAGGCTTCCGTCGCCGTTGGCTGTCGTGAAAGACTACGGATAAGGACGGGGCTGAGATCTCTCGTCGAACAGCGCAAGGTAGTGGCATGCTCGGACCCGAATCCGACCTGGGACCAATCCCGTTGAGGGTGTTACGGAGCTCCGATGGGCGTCATAGATGAGATGAAACTGTTTCCTTGGGTGCCGTTCGCTTGGACACCTGCCACTTTTGGGAACTGACAGGAGACTTTTGTGAATTCGCGGAGCCGGTCTGTGCTTCCTCGCAGTATCGTTCCAGTGGGATGGATTCATATACAAAAGAGGTTTGGTGCAAGGCAGCCAGTTCATGCAGACCCAGAATCTTGGGTTGATCTCCTCGCTTGGTGCATGTTTTTTCCGATCTTTTCGTTTGTATGCAAGAAATGAGGCATTGTGCCGTGGTCTAGATCTGCCAGATGATGTCAGTGTCCCTGAATTGCCCAATATCGGCAGTGTCCCGCCGTATCACGGGGAGGTGCCCCGAAGAGATGACACGATCCCGAGAGAACGGATTCATCGTGTGGCGGCAGAAAGGTGGCAGTCGCATTTGTTTAAACTTCTGCTTCTCTTCCCACGCCTCAGCTGTCAAAGCTGTTCGGTCTTTCGAATGAGATTAGTTTACCTAAAAGTCTCCTTGTTCCCCTCTTCTAACTTTCCACTGATGTTCTTAAGCTGTTATATAAACATACAGTTGATCAACAATTAACACTGAATTCGACTACATGGCGATTCTTTTCGAATTGCAACATTCTATTGAGATACAATTAGAGTTCAAATCGCACTTCGTGTCACTGATCAATTCCTTAGCCACAATGGATGTAGACACATAATGGGGTGCTAGATGCGAACCCGACGCACGTGGGCTTGTGCTTCTCTTCGCGTTTGGTGTTGTATTACTTCCCATTTAGGACCCTGAAGCCCAATCCCCACTCTTTACGGATCTTCAAACACGTTGGGATCCCTCGACTAATGTAACAACGTGATCACTCGGTTACCCCAGTCATTCTTCAGCCGCTTTGATGATTCACATTCTCTCTAGCCATTCACGTGTTCTATTATCTCTGGATGAATTCCTCTCGGGGAGTGTTTGCCTGTTTCTCCCTCTATCCGAATGGCCTAGATGCTTGCCTGGATGCCAGATGCAAAAGACGGCAATGATAAAAGCCACGGTGATCCCTCCAAACACCCAGAATATCCACTCATGGATCATGGCGTAGCCCTCTAGACCCTCGGCAAATTCTATCATCCGGTATACGCACCGAATCTGCGGTTCCGCTCAGAAACGGCTCGAAATGCGATGGTCAAGACACGTTGTGTAGGGTCCACATACCAGAATAAGAAGACTTGGGATTTATACCGCTTTGAGAAAGCCGAACCATCCAGCCGGAGTCTCGGGTACAGCCATCATGTGGGACAACTTGTGGTAACGCAAAAGAATGCATATGTAAGGTATGTCGAAAATACCAAATACTTGAAGCTCAACACCGGCAAGCAGGATCTTCATGGCGATGTCGCTGAGCGGGCCAACCCAGCTGCTGACGCTGGCCATGGAGGATCCCGAGGACTGGGCATAGAGACATATGAGGTCGAATGTGACATGTATTCGCGTTATGAGCTTTGCTGTGACGGTGAAACCATGTGCCTTGAAGGAGGTAGTACACCGCGGATCAGGTGGTCGATGAGTCGGTTGCCAGTGGCGATGAAAAGGGGGGGCGAGCACGATCTGAGAAGTACTTGTCGCGGATACGCCCTTCATTGAAAACATGTCAGTTTCAGCTCCCTTCATGAGATACAACTGCGCCGCAAAGAGCTTTAAGGCCGACTCAGAACGTTCTAATGGTGTTGCGTTTAATAGCATTCCATCACGTAACCGACCGCCTCTTAACAGGCACCGATCGGAACAAAACCCAATACATGACCGGTACTTAAATGCCGCAAGGTATTTGATCGAAAAGAATACAGCTATATCATAGCTGTGTATAATCTTTCCCATAAGGGCCAGCGGGGGCGACGGCCCATACAACCATAAGCTGCAGTCTTCCGCGGCGTCCGCCATGTTCAGAGAAGTTCTTAGGCTTTTTAAGAAGAAGGATTCCCAAGTGAACGCCAAGTCTAAAAGTTGTTTACCAAGGTATGGTTTAATGTCATGCGATGCTAGCCAAACTGTGCCTTCGAGACTTTACTGTCGACAATCCGGCAATTATTGTAGGAGCTTTAGTAGTGTAGACTCATCCAGCTTTCTATCTTCTTCGGTAGGAGAAAAAATGCGTCATGGTCTTAACTGTCATTCTTCCACATGGGCGATCTTATGTTAAGGTACCAACGCAGCAGGCACTCCCAAATGACAGCATTTTTGCGGCACATACATAACGTAGGTATGCTCGAGACCAGCAATGTCTCCTTGCCGTGCAATCTTCGGCGAGAGACCGAACAGTCAGAATCCATCATGCAAGCTATACCGTTTTCGTGAAGTGGTCGACCTGTCTCCGTGGGCTTTTCGATTCGTCAAGAGTGACCGAGAAAGCAACCTTGAGATCTTCAACGTCGTATCGCTCAAATCATCATTCGCTCAGCCACTGGCTGAACTGCGCCACTAACATGTTCAAATTGCAGAGCTCCATCATCTCTTCGTGTTGATTCATTGAAGCACTTATTTCATCTGATGTCCAGCAATTTCAGATCGAAAAGCACCACAGAGTACTCATAGTACGATGCATCCTTCAACTTTCGTTCTTGATCGAATGTCAATTTGTGCCTTCTTCAAAAAGACGCGGGCTGATTTAGGGGAAACTGTTATACATGAACTGACAGTACTTCTCGTTCCGTAGCATTGCGCCAGACCTACCTTAAATGATCACCTTCAATAGCTAGCCAGCCACACATAAACCTAGAAACCTTGAAATCACCCCTAAGGCTGCAGCCATACATGGCCGCATCTAGTTGCGGAGACGTGACTGATTATCGATATACTCAACAACTGTTTATGAGAAACAACATCTCTTTCCTTCTCATTCATCTTACTGACGGCATTTTGAACGCACCACACCACACCATCCGCTGAACCCGCTTTTCGACATGGCTTTTCGCGGGTTGCGCGCAAGCAGCAGAAAAGCTGAGGAGGAACTATTCGAAATGGCGTGGACCATCCAGGTCCTCAAGGAGAAGGTGGCACGATTCGAAGAAGAGGAAATCGCTGAACGAAGGCCCGGAAGAGAAAAAATACCAGCAAAAAAACCTAGCGATCCCGAATACGACACACAGAGAGACGAGAGGGCAGCAAAACGCGTCAAATTGTCAGGAATCCAGAACCAAAGTGCCGAAGAGAATGCCAGGGGGGCGAGCCCGGAAACGATGGTTCTAGACAGCCGCATCAGTGGCGATTCTTCTGAATACTTGATGGCTGCATGCAGACGCTGGCATACTGTCTATCAAATATTGAAGGGACGAGGAATCATAACGCCAGATGTCACGTCAACCCATCTAACAGCAACCATCGGGCTCTGCAGGTGTGGCGCTTCACTCGAGACCAAGCCGACGCTGGTCAAATTAGAACGTCCCGGTTCACATCCCGCAGGTAAGCATGGGGCAATGAATATTCATATTCTCAATTACTAACGACGTATTCAGAAGCAGATTCCGCTATTCAATGAGATAAAGTAATATTGTTCCAAAAACGAAGAGGAACGAACGATGTCTCCCGAGCATCCTTACTACGACGTCATATGTCACCTCCATCCCGTTGAAGACATCATCGCCAGGCCTGGTAGTGAAATCCCACACAGGCGCTTCAATTCATTACATGCGACCATGCGACGGCGTCATCGTGGGTGAGCCGTTCTTTGACATCCGGGGGCTAGTTATTGGCGATGATTGCGTCCACCCTGTGGCTATTGTCGTCAAGCTCAACTTCTGGACGGGAAGGCCATCAGGCTTCTCAGGTCTCATGACTAGTTTCACAAACAGAACAATCCCTGATCACTGGTCTTTTTCACTGTAAGCACCCTCTGCTATTCCCCTTCTCACTCATTTCCATATTCCCCATGAATCAGTCGATGATGAAAGAGCGATCTAACACGCAACGGTGTCGTTTAGCCAACGCGTGGAATCCGACCTTGTAGAATGATCGTCAATGTGACTTGGCGTGACATCCTCGTCAGAGCCAGTATCTTGCGTCTTCTAAGCCAGGTCGCGAAGCCAAGATGTGTACCTCGGCGTAGCAACATGAACCAGGCCCTACATCTACAGGCAAGAGACAATTCATCCCGAGATCAATGGATCCTCTCGGAGCTCTTGGATCTTGAATTGCGTCGGGTCATTGCGATGAGACACGTTGGATAATTTCGATCATAGGTCGCTGCCCCTAGGGGGGGCGCCATACCAGCACTGCTCTGTCTCACACGTGGTCGGATCAATAGTTGTGCGCAACCCGGGACCGCGGATGATGCGGCGCCAACCCCGGCACATGCAGTTTTCTTCTATATCTACGTCAGGCTTTCAAATTCAATGGCTTTGTCACGTCGTTCTGTTGTCTGCCCTAGGTTTGGTGTGTAAGGACCCGCGGCTTGCCTCCATCCGCCCCTCACCTGACAATGGACCGGCGCTGAGCATTGCCACTCAGGCTCGTCCATGGACCGCTGATCTATGCCTCAGTTGCTGTGGATAAAGAGTGTTTGAGCCAACAAGAGACAAACTTATCTGTACCCTGCTAATTTTTTTCCGCGTTTTCGTCCCCGTGCAGATAGCATCAAGCTATTAGATCCCCTTGGTATTGAGGTATCGATGCCCTGCAGCGCATCGGCCTCCCGGACCCCCTGTTGCGAGTTGCTTATTCTCATGCAAATGACCCGCGCCTTGCAAACCCATGGGCAGAAACGCGCATTTTGCGCCAAATATTAGGCCACGGGCACTCCGCTCGATGACCCTTGCTTGCTTTGCGCGCACTAAGTCGGACCACAGGCTGGGTGCGTTGTCGCTCGTCACACTCCGAAAGGGAGAGTCGCCTCGAAGGCCATTTGTGTAAAGCAGGCTGTTACGACCCGTTATGCATGGATAACAGTTAACCGACCCACCTGGGCGTCGGGCGGCTAAGGCAAGGCATTTATACTACAGGACCACGGGAAATATTAGGGACTCACTTAGAATAGAAGAACTATAGAACTAGTTATGTGACGATAAGATAAGGAACGATCAGTAGAGCGTAAAAAGAAGCGCTTAGTGATCAGTTAGTTATACTAACTGATCGTAATTACCTTATACACCTAGGTGATCACTTAGGAGTGGATAAAGTATACTATTTAGGCCTTATATATAGTATAACCTAAGCCTAGTTTATAGTTAGGTTTCTATAGCTCTTTAGTAATTAACTTTATATTTATCTTTAGGATATTTTTAGCTTACTTATATTATAAATAACTTATTAAGTCTAAGACTGATTACTTTAGCTTCTAAAAACTAATCTATAATAGTTTATAACTTATAACTTAGGACTATAATATAAAACCTATTTACTACATATTAATCCCTAACTTCTATTAGTAAACCCTACTGTTAGATAGCTAACTATAACACTTTAATTACTCCTGTTCAGTAAGTTAACTATTAATACTTACTAAATAGTATAGATAAGATATCCTCTTATACCTCTACTAAATCCCCTATTCTAAGATCTTCTTCTTCCTCTAAGTAACTAGTTAAAAGCCTAGCTAAGGAACTTAAAGGAACTCTAATAAATATAGACTTAGATAATAAAGTTTCTTTTAAAAAAGAAACGTATAACAAACTCTGCGCTTAAGTTAAGAAAAGAGATAATAATATCGCTAAAGTCCAGACTATATATAATAAGATAGCTACTAAGCTTTATAACCTAAAACTTATAATCTAATAACTAAGAAATAGCCTATAATATATTATAGACCTAGAAAATGAAGTTCTATAACTTTGAGAATAATCTACTAACCTAGATACTTAGGGGCTCTAGGAGGAAATTAATACCCTAAGGGCTGCTGCTAATATTATCTAAACACTAAACTAATAGAAGCTTAAGCTATTAGTACCTATCCCCTATAGCAGAGAACCTAGTATACTTAAAGGATTTCTTAACTAAGTTAAGAACTATTATAACTTCTATTAATAGGACTTCCTCTATAAATATAAGAAGGTTATGTATACTGCTAGCTTTCTAAGAGGAAAAGCCCTAAAGTAGTTTAAACCTATTTAGGAGGATTACTTAAATAATAAGATATTAGATATTTATGCCTCTAAGACTAGGGAAATCTACGCTAGCTTCTAAGGTTTCGAGGAAGCGCTTAAATCCCTGTTTTAAGAAATCGATGAGAAAGGATAAGCTTAACGCGATATTGAAAACCTAAAGTAGATTAGATCCGCAAAAGAATATGCAGCTGAATTCTGAAGTCTCTGCATATAATTAGACCTCACGGAAGACTCTAAAATGCGCCTCTTCTATAAAGGTCTTAAGAGTGAAGTAAAGGATAAACTATTTAAATACCTTAAGTCTAAAAACTTCCTTATATATGCCACCCTAGCTATTAGTATTAATAACTGCTTCTATAAATAATAAAAGGAAAAAATATAGGAATAATAATACGCTAACACCTCACGTAAATACTAATAGTAACCCCCTATAAAGATTCAGTATAACTAACCTAGAAGTAATAATTAAGCTTATAACTAAGGATGAAACCCACGCTAAAGTACTGCTTATAGATATCATAGTAGACTAATGGACCTTAGCGCTACTACTAAAGATAATGGTAATAAGAAACCATAGAACCCTAAGTGTTTTAATTATAATAAACTAGGATATATTACTAAAGAATACTACTAGCCTAAGAAATAGTAATAGTAACCTATACCTAAATAAAATAAACAGGTTAGTATAACTAATAAAGTACCCTATAAGATACTCTTATAGACTAGATACTATAATAATAAGTACCTCACCCACAGAAGTGATAAGGAGAACGTAGGATACTACCCTCATAACCCTAACTATAGATGTACTAAATATAATATAATAATCCCTAAAATAAAAATTAAAACCCTTATTATAGCCTACTAGAGTAACAGCAGGATTATCTGAAAATCCCCAGAATAACTTAATAAGATGCTATAAGTGTAGCAACTAGTATCTACTATCACCCCTACAGCATTACAACAAGCATATAAACAAGCGCTTAAGAATAATAATAAGCAAAAAATCACACACCTATAAAATACTAAACTAGCTTACTTAGATTAAATCTAAGATAAACCCTATAACCTAATATAGGAAAGATAACTTAGTACTATACTTACACACCTGGAATGATGAAGGCATGCACGCGGAAACCCTGCTTGAATTAAGCAAATCAACCAAGAACTAGAAGAATAAAACCAGGGAGAATCTAATAAAGAACTAGACCACTAATATAACCTAATAGAAAAATAATAACTACTTAAACTCATAAATACTTAGACTTTTAGAGAAAGAGAAAGCTCACCCTATAACTCAGATAAACCTCATAATATTACTTAATAATATACTTAGGCAGAAATTACCTATAGGTTCACTCCTAGTGTTAATAACACTAGCTCTAAAGAGGAGTCTAAAGAAGAAGATAATATAGATAAATATATTATATATAAGTAAATTAAACCCTATAAAGATAAGTAATCTATTAAACTCTTAGGAATCTTAGGTACTAAATAATAAAAGGACTATATCCTATAACTCTATATTAAAGACCACCCCTACCTTAAGATAATAAACCTAGGATACTAATACCTCTTCTAAGCCTAATACTTCTTTAATAAGTGTGAAGACTACACAGGAGATAAGCATAAAAACCACTTCTACCCCCATAAGTATAATAACAAACCCATAAGGAATATATACTAAGAACACATCCTCACTAGCTAGGAAATACATAAGTTTAACAGAAACCTTACAACCTTCACACTAAGTCCAAAGTACCCCATAAAATATATGCATAATAAGAATATATAATAGGATAAATACTAGTACGATAAATACCTTACACACTACTACAAAAAAGCTTAAGCCTGGAGAATTATAAAACATAAATCCAGTCCACCACAACTCAGAATCCATAAGAACAGCCTCATAAAAGCATAACAACAGGGAAAACAAATCACATACCCTAGAAAATCAGAGCAGTCAAAAAACTAGACTCACCTACTAATAACAAACTAAGACAGATAAGAACAACAAGGTCCATATATCTAGCATCCCTAGACCAGAAGGTGCACCTATAACTATAGGTGATAATTAATAATATAATAGTAATTACACTAATTAATAGCAGATTAGAAGGAAACTTTATATTACTAAGAATAGTAAATAAGTTATAAACACTATAATATATAAAATAACACCTATACTAGCTTAGTAATATAGAAGGAGAATAAGTCTAGTATAAAGGAGGAACTATTAGAAATAAGACTACACCCCTTATAATAAGTTACCTAGATTAAAATAAATAACTCCAACTTAATATTATAGATATTAGAGTATATAACCTTATATTAGGAATACTATAGTTAAAGAAGAATAACCCACAAATAGATTAGAGAATAGGCTAACTCTAATAGGAAAATAAAGATATAGTCCCTAAGCAGCCCTATAGAACCTAAGCCTCAAATATACTTAAATAATAAATAATAAAACGCTATATTTACTTCCTCAGAATAAAAGAAAGCATATTATAACTAATAATAATAAAGGACCTTAATAAAAAAGAGGACCTAATTCTATCTATCCCAGAAGAGTATAGAATATATAATAAACTCTTTATAGAAGAATTAGAAACCAGACTACTAGAACACACTAGCTTTAATCATAAAATACCCCTTAAAGAAGGATAAGAACTGAGATTTAATAAAATCTATAGACTTAACCTAACAGAGATATAAGCACTTAATAAGTATCTTAAAGAAAACCTTAAAAAAGGATATATTAGAGAATTAATATTACTAGTAGGAAGCCTAATCCTATTTATACCTAAAAAGAACAGTAAACTATAACTTTATATTAACTATTACATACTTAATAACATAATAATTAAGAATTAATACCTATTACTACTTATTAATAAACTATAATAACTCCTCTATAGAGCTAACTAGTTTATAGCACTTAACCTTAAGGGAGCTTATAACCTCATAAGGATAAAAGAAGGAGAAGAATAGAAGACTGCATTCTAAATACGCAAGGGATATTTCAAATACCTCATAATGCCTTTCAGTCTTATTAATACACCTGCAACATTCTAAAATATAATTAACTATATTCTATAAAAATATATAGATATCTTTATAGTTATCTACCTTAATAATATCCTTATCTTCTCCCTAATACTTAAATAATATAAAGAATATATATACCTCATGTTATAAGAACTCTAAAAAGCTAAACTATTAGTTAAACCTAAGAAAAGTAAGTTTTACATATAATAAGTTAAATACTTCAGATTTACTATCACCCTTAGATATATCTATATATCTAAAGATAAGGTTAAAATAATTAAAGAATAGCTTACACTAAAGAACCTTAAAGATATCTAAAGTTTCCTAGGATTAGTTAATTTCTATTGGAAATTTATTAAGTACTATAGTAAGATTAACATGCTACTCATAGATCTTAGCTGCAAGGATCAACCCTTTAAATAGACTAAAACCTAGGAAACTGCCTTTAAGAAAATAAAGGAACATATTACTAGTAAACCTATCTTAATAATTCCTAATCTATAGAATTAATTTAAAGTTAAGACTAACGCTTCTAACTTCACCCTTAGAGTATAACTATCTTAATAAGATGTAGAAGGATAACTATATCTATATACCTTCTTCTTATGCAAACTCTATAGACTAGAACTTAACTACTAAATTTATAATAAAGAACTTATAGTAATTATAGAAGCTTTTAAAGAATAAAGACCTAAACTCTTAGGAACTATTTATAAAGTACTTATATATATAGATTATAAGAACTTAGTATACTTTATTACGTTAAAGGTACTTAATAAATAATAAATTAAATAGTTAGAATTCCTCTTAGAATTTAACTTCTAAATTATTTATTAGAAAGGATTAGAAAATAGTAGAGCTAACGCTCTAAGTTAATAACTAGACTATAATATCCTAATACTAAAAGAAACCTAGGTAATTCTTAAATATAATAAGAATGGAGATATTATACTAGTAACTAAACTCTTAATAATGACTAAACGATCTATAGCTAGCCTAACTAATGTCCTAGATAATAAAGCTATTATAGAATTCTATTCACTACCTATATATAGTTACTAAAGAATTATAAAGACCTAGAAATAACTTAGATGATAATATAGAGATAAGGTTACTAGAGAATATATCGTAAAAGTAATTAAGGATTATAAAGTCTGCCTAAAAAGCAAACCATCCTAATACTAACCTTATAGATTATTATAACCTTTACTTATGCCTTAAACTGCTTAGTACTCTATATTACTTAACTTTATTATTAAACTACTAAAGTCTTAAGAACCCCTTATAGGAGTTTATTATAATAGTATTCTTATTATTATAGATAGACTTATAAAGTATACTTACTTTATCTTATATAAAGAAGTAAGTAACACTAAAGAATTCACCTATATATTCCTTAAATATATTATCACTAATTATAGAATACTTAAGGAGATTATATTAAATAGAGATAAGATCTTTATATCTAAATTCTAGAAGTTAATTATAGCATAACTTAGTATTAAATAATTAATATCCACTATATTTCACCTACAGACTAATAGATAAACAGAAAGAGTTAACTAAATCCTTAAAATATACCTCTACACCTATATTAATTATAACTAAAATAACTAGGTAATACTTCTACTAATAGCTTAGTTTGCCTATAATAGCATAGTAGGAGAAAGTACTAAGGAATCCCCCTTCTACCTTAACTATAGATTTAAACTAATAGTATATAGAGAACTACTATTCAGCTTAGCAGTAATTAAGGCTGTAGCTATAATTAGATAAATTAAGGATATCTAAAGCAATGCACGTAAGGAACTTAAATTTATATGTAAATAAATAATATATTTTAGTAATAAGTGAAGGATTAAGGGACTAACCTTAAGAGAGGGAGATAGCACCTACCTTATATAGTAAAATATTAAAACTAAATAACTAAATAATAAATTAGACTATAAAAAACTCAGACTTTTTAAAATTCTTAAATAAATTTCACTAGTTAATTTTAAACTTAACCTACCTAATATAATAAAGTATTATCTAATCTTTCATATTTCACTTCTCAAACTAGTACCCTAAGGATTATAAATAAACAACCTTATCATTATAGAAGATAATAAACTAGAATATAAAGTTAAATAAATTATTAACCACATATAAGAACTATAAGGAATTTAGTACCTTATTAAATAGAAAGGGTATAAATATAAAGATAATATATAGGAACCAGCTAAGAATATCATAAATATAACTAATAAACTTATATAATACTAGTAATAGCACTAGGAATAAGAAATAACGCTTATGCTAGTTACACTTATCCTAATTATATTATAAGGGTATTAATAGATTAAGCACCCCTATAGATATATCTAACTACTAATAAAAGTAGATAGACTATAATAAGGAAAACTACTTATTTGCCTAGGAATACTAGAGGTTAACTAAGACTTACTTAATAAGAAATTAAGGGTATTAGGATTTTAGTCACTAAGGATAATATCTAAGTTAACTACCTTAAAACTACCTATAGACTAAACCTCTAATATAGGAGATATTATTAGCTCCTCCTCTATAACCTCTTAACTTTTCTGAAATATTATCCTTTTCTACTTATATAAATAATCTAACTACGCTATAGACTTATCTAACTTAGCCTGCACAGCACGCAAGGCAGCAGCCTTTTTCCTTAATACCTCCTCTTCAGCTACTTTAGTATCTTCTAAGTAAGTAGCCTTATTTAATAAATAATCTACTATAAAGGATTAGCTAGATAATAGAGTATTAATAATATAGAAGACTTATAAGTATAAATAATATCTACTGTAGTATTATAAAACCTCCCTAAGTAAGTATACTTACTATAAACTTCACCCCTAGGGAGCAGCTTATAGTGCTTCCCAGAAGAATAATAATACGAACAGGGTATGTTGATAATAAAGCTAAACTTAGTGATATATAACGTATAATTATAATAATAAAGAGTAAAAGCAGAATTTAATTTTTGAACGCAACCTAATATAATGTTAGCATTATAGGTAAAACAGGAAGTATAATTAATAGATCCCCAACCTAGGACTAATAACCTACTTATATTAGGTCTTAAGGGTAAAACCTTTAGAGAGGAGGACCTAATATTACAACCTGTTATATATAGATAATAGTTAACTAACCCACCTAGGCGTCAGGTAGCTAAGGTAAGGTATTTATACTATAGGACCATAGGAAATATTAGGGACTCACTTAGAACAGAAGAACTATAGAACTAGTTATATAATAATAAGATAAGGAACGATTAGTGGAGCGCAGAAAGAAGCGCTTAGTGATCAGTTAATTATACTAACTAATTGTAATCACCTTATATACCTAGGTAATCACCTAGGAGTAGATAAAGTATACTATTTAGGCCTTATATATAGTATAACCTAAGCCTAGCTTATAGTTAGGTTTCTATAGCTCTTCAGTAATTAACTTTATATTTATCCTTAGGATACTTTTAACTTACCTATACTGCAAATAACTTATTAAGTCTAAGACTAATCACCTTAGCCTCTAAAGACCAATCTACAACAGCTTACAACCTACGACTCAGGACTATAATATAAAACCTATTTACCACGCGTCAATCCCCAACTTCTATTAGCAGACCCTACTGTCGGATAGCTGACCGTAACACAGGCGAACTTGCAGTTTGCGCGGGGTTCTCTCTTTCCTCTCAGGGCCCATATATTCATGCCGGCGCGGCTCGGCCCAGCCAACACGAACTCGTAGCAGTTCTGGATTGAGAGGAACGATCTGCACTAACCAAAGTTCAGGTCCAGTCGCAGGCCCTCCCAGGCCACGATTTGTCTCTCGCGATGTACGCATCCATTCAAGCATATCCCTTTCCCAACATCTGTAAAGTGAAGTGGCTCCACCGGCCTGGACTCGAGGAGTCAAATGAGTCCATACGGCGGGCGAATCAACAGGCGTCAGACGGTGAGATTGTGTTGAATGTGAAATGGTTCTGAGGTTCTCGAATGCACTCCTGCCCAACAGACCACCACCTACCTACGTTGGTATTCAATGCGATAGTAGTGGGGCCTGCAGGTCGACGATTTCGTGATATGTATCTGTCGAAAGCTCGCCTATTGCAGGATGTTGCAGGATTCGATATTAAATATCAAGAGCTGACAAGTAGTGGGTCCAATAGTTTGACGCTGTGTCACTTTCAACCGATTCGGTTGGTGGGTAAAATCGCAAGGCTCTGCGATAAGGCGGGTTCAATGTGCCAAGCGAAGGCGATAGATAAGACTGCGTGAAAGAAGAGAAACGATCTGCTGAAGCTACTTCTGAGAGGAAGCTCATGTGGGGAAAAAAGGTGCTCAGTAGCTTGCGTTCCATTACATAGGTACTTTAGGCGGGTGAGACCAACAAGTCTGCCATCGTCTTCTTCAATGCTGTCCAGCCTAGAGTCAGCCACGAATTAGCTTCAACCACAAACACTGCTTACATCCGGATATCTAAGATCAAATCATTCCATAAGCTTCTATTACGAAAAGCCACCCAGGGGGTTCAACGACATGACGGAACCAGAGGCTGAAGTGGACACTGCCTCGTCGGCGAAGGTGGTCGACGACAACGTGGCTGTGAGTTCAGAGACGACAAACACTACTGCTAATGATGGTCATATCAGCGCGTTGAAGATGCAGGATGTTCTTCGAGGTTTGGAAAGAACTGAAGAAGGTGCGAGAGACGCAGAAAAGCTTCGCGAATGGATTCGCTCCATGGTGGCAGAGGGCATCGAGGAGGATTTGAACATGAAAGATAGCAACGGAAGAACGCTACTTATTCTTTCGGCTCGTGGAGGACTTGCGAGAGCAGCCAAAGGACTCATCAACGCTAAGGCAACCTTGGATATCCAGGACGATTCCGGATGCAGCGCCCTTCACCAAGCATGCTGGAGAGGGCACATAGAAATCGTCGGCGACCTTCTCAAAAATGGAGCAAGCGCCAAATTATTGGACGACGACAAATGGTCACCTCTTTACATGGCTGTTGAAGGCGGACACAAAAAAGTAACTGAACTTCTCTTGGCTAAACACACATGGGATCTCGACCTCGAGGAGAGTTTAGAATCCAGGACTCCACTGCACGCTGCTGTGTGCGAAAGAAGCACGGACATTGTGCGACTACTTAGGGGCAAGGGAGCGAGACTTGACCTCCGTGATGATAGAGGGCGGACGCCACTGATGACAGCAATCGACATGGAAGACACAGACACAATGACTGAATTACTTATGCAGTATGACAGCAAGAGTGAAGATCTACAGCTGGAGACAGAGGATCCCAGAAGGCGGAGCCCCCTCACGAGAGCAGCCGAGCACGGCTTTTGGAGTGGCGTCAAAATATTGGTCAACGCGGGCGCCAAATGCGATAAATCGGACCCTTCCAAGACAAGAGAAACCGGTGCAGTTTCAGTCACGACCTCAGGTAGGTAACCACGTCGAGGCATCTGCCCAGCTCCTCCCAAATCTGAAAACACCGCGAGTAACTGACATCTTGTATACAGAAACGAACACTGCCTTGCACTTTGCTGTTCTGGAAAACAACCTTGAGATGGTTCAATATCTTCTTGATCATGGCGCCAACGTGAATTCCCGGAATCATGAGGGGCAACAACCTTTGCATCTTGCTAGCGTAGGCAAAGACCGTGGCGACGAAGAGCAAAGCATTCTGTATTCCGAGACAGACAGTCAGATCGATGAGGGAACAGGGGGACTCAAGTCCGAGTCTATTTCCACAACGTATCTTGAGTTGGTGCGTCTTTTGCTGGAGCGTAACGCGGATACGAAAGCGGAGATGGAAGTCAGTGGTAAAACGGCGATGGAGCTTGCATTTGAGTGTGGCCACGATGATAGGGCCAAAGCAATCTTCGACGCTTTTGCCAAAACTGATGAAGAGAATCCTGACGAACTCTTCCTGTGGGCAGCTGGTAAAAAAGAAAGACATTGGATTGCGACATGCCTCTTCGAAAAACAGTCTAACATCCCGTCGGATTTTTCAATTGCCAAAATCTCACAGGGTCGAAGTGCGATTGAGTTGGCGGCTGGTGCCAAAATGCCCCGAGTACTCTGGCTCCTCATCGCCAGCTCTCCGCAAAACAATGACACCAAGAAAGCTCTCGACTCAGCAAAGGTCATAATTAATGAGGCAAAGAAGCAGGCGGGGAATCTTCTCACGAGCTCTGAGAACCAGAAACGTGACCGGGGAGATGATACAAAGAAGGGCAGCAAAAGCGAGAGTATTAGCCTGGACATGCAGGACATCATCGACAATCCACCTACGGGTCTTATTTGCACGGACAGCCCATCCTACAACCTGCCGACTTATGATACTTGGCTTTCCTCTTTAAGAGCTTACGAAGCTGCGATGGTTCGCTTTTACAAAAGAGATGGTCAGGTCGGAAATATCATCAGGTCTCGGAATATTGAGGATACTGTATACCGTCAGGGGCCAAAGAAGATCATGCGTGAGGTAATGGAGAAATACGAGGAGCACTCACGAGGGCTGGGAGAACGAATCGCCAAACGTCCAATTTTCCTGGAATCGGAACCGAATTTCACGTGGATTCATTTGCCTGCAACTAATGTAAGTGTCGACTGCTAACCTCACAAGAATCGAATGCCCTGGCTGACTATGTATAGATGGTTTGGATGGACGTAGGTCTTAAGCAATCCTGAACTAAGGTAGCATCAACTACTGACTATTTCCCAGCATTTGGTGCAGCGAATCATGAAAGACGAAGAGCAACCCGCAAGTTCTTTCAACCAAGTGAAATCCTTTTTCAAGGACAGTTGGATTCAAGTACCGGACAACTTTTCTGCATCGAGGATCATGAGGCCTCGATTTGTTTCACGCGACACGAGCTCACGCAACACGGCAGATGATAGTACTCAGACACAAGATGCAGACAACAATCACAAAAGAAAGTCTAATGACAAGAAAGGAGAAGACTCGGTGGAGGAAGGAAAGGAAGATGCCAAGGAAGGCGATGGTCCATTTGGAAAGACATCCATTGAGCAGAACCCGAAGAAAAGTAAGGACCAGGACGCGGTCACACCCGCTGTGGCGGTTACGGCTATCTACGTGAGTCTGCACTGCTTTTCATATCTCTGGGCACAGTCTGATACGGATTAAAAGATGCCATATCTTTCGTATTCCTTCCAGTGTGCAGAAAACACAAAAATGGCTTCCCCGGTTACTGAGCAAACCAGCAAGAGTCCGAAAGCGACCGAGGAGCCCATTTCTCCTCTCACAAAGCAGAAAGCCGTGGAAGTGAGACACAAACAACTCGGAAACGAGAGAAAATCAGAGCAAACAAAGGATCTCAAGATTGAAGGGGAAGTCGATCAAGGGAAGGAACCTAGATACGATCAAGTCCTTGAAGGCTTACGGAAAAAGTATCAAAAGTTATTGGATGAGTACGATGGAAACGGGACGATCATTCATGGTTCCTCAACTCTTGACGAGTCGTACTACCACTTTGGACAGGATCTCGACTCAACTGAAGACAGGGTAAGACGTAACGGAACCCAGGTGGCAACCGAAAGTTGGCTAGAAGAGAGGGATGGAAAGGAAAGACAACCATCGGTACAGGAGCAGGAGAAAACGGCGAAGTGGCGAGCACACAAGAAGCCTGGCTTGAATGAGCATGAGCAGGCTGGTGATGAAAGGAATCAAGCGCAAGAAATGCGCAAAGCAGAGAGAGAGCAGAAGCTAGGCTCATACTGGCTCTTGATACGAGTCAATCAGTTGTGGATCTGGACAATCAATGACAGTACGTCAATAACACAGCTTCGGAGATCTCGCTGACGAGAGTACACCTAGAATGGTTGATATCCGCATCGTCGCACCCTATCGACAGTGGCGCAAACGAGCTTTTTCAGGGTATACTTCGCCGCCTTGAGAAGCTGCGAGAAGCCGGTGGGAGCGATTTGCAGCCTGGAACAACTACGGAGATGAGTCAATTGATTATTGACTACTGCGTTGACTACTACGAGAAAAAGGCGAAAGAGCACGTTGGCGAGAGACCAGAAGAGTGCAAATTAGAAAACTTCCCGTCCATCCGCCAAACCTTTTCCAAATCCATCAACTCTATTGTTTGTCAGCCCATCATCAGGATATATTTTCGGACTGTTTAACATGTCTATAGGCAAGAGACGAGACGACCCTATTTGAGAAGTTCAGCAGTCTCACAAAGGAATTGAGGGAAATATTGAATGACGATACACGAGACCACAGCGATGCTGTAAAGCTCATGGATATCGAACTTGCGCACGCCACTATCGAAGCGGAAGAGCTCTCTTGTAGAGTCAAAGATATTCTAGACGAACTAAGCATTCTTGAAGCTACGGTTCAGTATCAACAAGATGTTCAGAGAGCAATGAAAAACTCGGCTGCTCGGAGGGCGATGATTAAGCAGGATGTTCAGAAAAGGATAGGAAAGGAAACTGTCCTGGAGACTGAACTCACCGCGACCTACATCATCAATGACATCAAGGGACTAGAAAGCGTCGCTCAAAGGGTCCACGGCGCAGTGAGTGGTCTCAAGTCTCAAGAAGAATATTTCTAACGCAAAATCGATATAGGTCAACACCACACTCTCGCTTCAGCAGAGTGAGATCGCGAACCTACAGGCAAAGCTCTCAATCAAGCATGCGGAACTCGCAGCACAACAAGGCAGAGTACTCATGGTTTTTACCGTGGTGACCATCCTATTTGTGAGTCAATAAAGCTGTGCCTGCTCTCAGCCATCCTAACTGGTTTGATCTAGCTGCCTCTGTCCTTTTTGACATCTCTCTTCGCCTTGGATGTTGCCTCATTTCAACAAGCCCCACCTTGGGCATTGGGCGTCATATGTGTGTTCTTCCCAATACCAAAACTGATATCTACTAACACATCACGGTTCAGTCTCAGTATCAATAGCGGTCTTCATTCCGATGGTGATATTCGCTTTCTCATGGAAGCGAAGCATAAAGTTCATTTCTGACCTTCTTTCTCTCGTCCCAAACAAAGTCATGGCACTCGTATACTACCTGGTACAGCTTGCCGATATCTCGAATCGAACTCGGGATGACAATGGTGTGGCAAAATCAGTCCCCGTGCGCACAGAGAGTTCTCGTCATGGATTACCTGGACGAGTTATCATGGCCACCGGTGCTCTTCGGGTTCCAAGGCGGCCAAACGACATCATTCAGGATGTAGAGAAAGGCCGGAGTGGAGGCAGCGGTCCAACCGATCAGTCTAACGATCATGAATCATAGGGTAACTCTTGAGATGGTCCCACGACCAATCAAGTGTCGGAACCGCCAATGAGTATAATCAGTTGGTGGCTACAGTCTGAACTAGCGATGATCTCTTTTTGTACACGAAAGCTTTAATGTTCGAGGCTAGATATGGCGTTCGGTAATGATTCTACCAAATTGTTGTGTTTGTAGCCCTATCTTCGCACGAGAATTTTTCATTCCAGCTATCTTACATCTTACATCGCGGAAGGCTGTTATGATTCTTTTCTTGATCGCGTGAACAGCCTGTGGCCCCAACTAGACGCTGGGAGGTTTGTGCTGTTGAGAACCAACAACTTATGGACAGTGACCTCATGCATAGACTTCAAGCTAGGCTGTGAAGAGGACTCTCCGGAAGGTCAGTTGTTATCGAGACGTTCGGCAAGCCTTCAGTCCCACAGTATCTGATGCTTCGATTGAGTTGATATGCCAAACTTCTGGAATTTTGCGGCCGAATTATCGAGTGATTGATCAATTTCAACATGAATGAAGCTGAACTTCATGGCAGTCTTCGAAGCCATTTCAAAGATACTTCAAACAGCTCTGCTATCAATACCCCGACTCCGCGCCCTCCTCAACCTCCAATCCTCCTCTTCATCCTCCAACAGCCTCTGCCCAGGCAACCTCACCGCTCGATCCAACGCCACAGGCAAACCCCTATGCCGCCCCCTCAACATCACAAGGCACAACACAAGCTTGCTCCCCGCATGCCACCCACCCGCGAAACTCATCGCA